>JAKSZP010008324.1:0-77393 GCA_022478985.1 Massospora cicadina
GGGGTTATTTGATTGGGGGATGATGTTAAGATATAATCTCTCCATGACCCAATTGATTGATCAACATCCTCAGAATTAGTGACTCGTGTAATTTATTAAATTTAATAGATATTATTAGGGCAAATCCCCGATACTTTGGATTTGGCTTAACCTAAGTTAATGTGGAGCACAATCCAGAATCTTCCTGTAGGCGGGTTTTGACCCCTAATCAGGAATTCCCCCAAAATAAGGCAAAACCTGACAGAGCTTCTCCAAGCCTCAGCTAGGGGTCAGAGCCAAGTTGGGGCACCAGATCTGGGTTGCAGGGAGTACAGGCCAAGGTAGCCCGTGCAGACACAATGGAGGGATCTGGTGAGTGTCATTGAGGCGTGGCCCTGGCATCAGCATAAGAGCTGGCATTGGCGCTGGGGGCTGGCATCAGCGCTGGGGCCAACATCAGGAGGAGGTCCCAGCATCAGGGTTGACACCTGGCATTTGCTGAGGATGGCATTGGCATAGGAGCTGGCATCAGGATTGACACCTGGCATTGACGCTGAGGCATGCATTAGCATAAAAGCCAGAATTTAGAATCAAACCCTGGTAACCTGGGATTGGCCTCCCAGGATAGTTTCAAGAAGCCCTTAGTTCCCACTCATCCTTACTTGCCCTCTTGGGGCCGGGGCAAGTCCATGTCATACCTCCTGGGTTGTCTAAGCCCAGGGTAAGCCTCAGGCCAAAGGCCCTCAGCAGCAACTGCCCCACCTCATTCCTGGTAATAGCTCTCACTGAGAACTTGGGGGCACCTGGAAGGAGCACCAATTTGTCAGGACTGGGGAGCGATTCTAACATGGCCCTGTTAATTCTGGACTCCAAAGCCCTCATCGAGTTAATATCATCAAGGCCTTAATTAAGCTAAATTAGGAAAAGATATTGCAAGAAACAGTCTTTATTAAAATAATCCTCAAGGTGTTTATAGGACCTCAAGACTAGATTTGGGATTGAGAATGGGAAGATTAGTAACTAGGAAAGTCTCAGCTTTTTTATTGATCAAAGATAAATATAAAATACTAATTATTACAGAAGGGGATTGGGATCATCCTTGGCATTAGTCACCGGTGACCAAAAGGGATATTAATTGGGGGCCAACGTCAATATATAATTTCTTCATTACCTGATTGATTGCTTGACATCCTCATCATTAGTTGACGGTGTCAATTAGTAAATAATTTAAATTTCTGGGGCTGATCCCTGATACTTTGGATTGGGATCAACCTAAGTTAATGATGATCCCAATCTGGAATCCGCCTGTAGGTGGGTCTCAACCCCTAGTCAGGGCTTCCCTCAATAAAGAGATGATCCTGAAAGACGTTTTCACCTGGACAGCTTGGAGCCACCTGTAGTGAGCACCACTTATCTTGGCGTAACAGTCATCTTGACTTTAGCCAAATTTCAATAATGTGCTCAAAGTTTTAAACTAAAAGAGAGGTCAATAAAAAAATATGGGGCGAAATAGACTTCTTTATTAAGTAAAAAGAGCCTATATTTATATGTGTGCGGGGACGTGGTGCCTTGGGGACTTTATGGCCCTGTATGATCAGGATCTTTCTTAGCCTTCTGATTAGCTAACTGGTCAGCGCCCTCATCGTTCTATGTCATCCTTATGACTGCAAAGGTGGGGGGTCACGCCTCTCATGGTTTGGGAAGTGGGGATAAAATTCCTGAAATCACCCCCACTGATTCTCATGTGCATTATTCTTTTTAATCAAAACTCTCGTAGGTGCCTTCAGGGACAGGCTTAATTTACATTGGTTTTAGTGTTGACTTATTGAGGCTTTATTTAGGAGTAGGTATTTTGGCTCACTCATCATCTCAAATCCCAACACACTTTCTTAGTCCTGAAAATCATAGTGGGGGACAAGCGCAGGTTCTCAGGGGTGATATGGTACACAATTGGCTCCAAACTGGACCCACAAGAGCTTATAGTAGGAGCATTTGAATTTATATCTTTTCTGTTAAAAAACGCGTTTTCAGGCGTTGATGACACCATACCAGATCTGATAGCCAACTGATAATAACTATCCATCACTATCACAGCTATGCCCCATCAATGGGTCAGCTGTTTTCTCATAAAGGAGCTTTGAAGGGAAAACCAAATCAGGTGAATTATTGAATTTAAATTTGGGGCTAGACTCATCCAAACCATCTATTACCCAAAAATTACAGGAGGATCAGTGGTGAGCCCTGCCCCTAAAAAAGAAGAATCCATTGTTTTGGGCTCTGTATTTATAAGGTTCACTGAAGGTGACATCAACATGACTAAATAAACTATAAACAACTACTAAAGACTTGGGGCTAGACCCCTGTCCACCATTGATTTTCTCCCAAACTGAAGGAATGGAAGAATAAGGATCCTTACATACCACAAAGGCACGCATGAGTTTTTGGGGACATTATATATAGGGGCCTCCCCAGGTGAAGTAATGACGCCAAATTACCTGGCCCCTTTCCAATCGGTGTGAGGAAATCGCCTCAAAGAGCTTCAATTAGATGATTGAAATTGGAAGAGGGAGCTTGTCCTACTGGGAGTATCTTTTTGGATGTCCAACAATGAATGATAAAATTACGATACAACTTCTTCAGGCACAGATAAGCCTGGGACTTAAGTGGATTTATAAAAATAGGGTCCATAAAGGCGCCCAAATAGATGGTGCACAAATGACTCACGGAAGGTTTGAAAAGCAGAGAACCCAGATTGCCCCACTTCCAGGAGGCTTTAAACCCTTTATGCCTCCGCTACCCTTAACAGAATTTTCCAAACTCGAAATACTCAGGCTTGAGCCTGGGGTAAAAGCTGACGCAGCCACTCAACGCCAGAAGAAGGCAAGTGAGGGATGGTTTTATCATAATTGAGAGAAGCAGTGGGAAAATTGAAAGCTTAAGCAACTTGGCCTCAAATTGTTTTAACCTAACAGGTACTCACAGGAATGTTGGAGCTGCATCACAAGCATTAAAAAGAGTAACTCCAAGCTGGTTCATTGCCAAAAAAAATAATGCTATGACCAAAAGCATGGAAGCCTTGGTGCATAGCCAACGCACCCCATCGCCACTAAGAGAAACTCCTATGTGAAATAAATTCCAATGAGACCAGTAAAAAGGTTGTCAAATAATATCAGGATGGTGTCTATAATGCTCCTGTTCCAGGGGAGCTGATGGGGAAGGCTCCATACACAGCACGGGAACAACCCATTAACAATAGAGTACTCAGGGCACCAAAGAGAATGATGGTGCCTAAGGGCTCCAGGATAAGGGTAGAACCAACTACATTATCTGAGACCTCCTGGAGGTCTGCAAAGGGCAAAAAGCATATATATATATATATAACTAAAAAATAAAATGAACAGGTTTATTGTAACCAACATGACCAACAAAAAATTATGATATCAAAACACTAAGTATAAAGAATTAGGGTACCATTTTTCATTGGGCGAGGCACTGTGCAAATAGAACCAATAAGTGCAAACTACCATCCTTTGATAGAGTATAGCTTGAGTATGCTCACACTCAGGTGATTACTGCAATTGGGTTTTTCCAGATTTGGCAATATGGTAAACCAAACGGGATTCAAAGCCCTGTTTTCTCAGAAGATGTAACATATTATGATAAATTAGTAAATAACTAATACACTGCAAAGCAGAGGATGTAACGCTCCTGTGTCCATAACGTGCACCCTTAAAACCAGCTTGGCATATTTTCCCTTACCCAAAGTTGTTCCGGGGTGTGCTTCAGGTCAATCAGTTTAATTAGCTTGATCCCCTTGGCCTCTTCATGCTCTGTTTATTATTACAATCTGTCCATATAATTATGTTTTTTAACCATGGCATAGACAGCTTTTATTAAATATAAATATAATGTAAGAAATATTTAATTAAAAAAATATTGGTACAATTTAAAGTACCAGAAGAGAATTATGAATGTTATGAGGGATAGGCGTATACCACGTGTGAGGGTGGGAGTAGATTCAAAAATGTAGAAGGTGATAGCACAGGTCAGGTTCAGATTTATAGTAGATCAGGATTCTTCAGTGTGTACTGGATTGAGATCAGTATTGTAAAGCACATTTAAGTGGTTCTCATTATATGCAATTAGAAATTTAATAGAGAGTAAGATATAGTGGGTGGTATAAGTTGGTTGATGAGGTGACTAGAGGAATTAAACATTTATATAACTTTGGGCCTAATATTAGGATATTAGTAAAGTTGCCCAAGCATCCTTCCCTATCTCATTTAGCCAGTGGAGCACTAGTAGGTAATTTATCCAGAATTTGTTGAGTTATTAACTTGGTTTTATTATGGTAAATTGTTTAGTGCTTTAAAATATAAGATTATTAGTGATTTTAGGCTTTAGGCCTAATAAAACATTTCTTGATAGTTTATAATATATATTTGGGTCTTAATACAAATTAAACATTGAATATTAAGTATAAACTAATGTTAATAATACTATTAAATAAATGACATTAATTATAGTATCAATTAAATTGTAGTCGCAAATTTGAGGCTTCACAAAGCAATTCTCAACACTAATCAAAAAGAACTCATATATTTCTACTAGAGCAAAAGATATAGACTTTATTATCTACATTCAAATAGTAACTGAAAGCTAAGTGAAGCTATCCCATGGCAAAACTATTATATATCAGATTACATAAATAATAATTATAGTGTACTAGATTTACTATAATACTTTTTAATACAAAAAAAGTGTCTTAAAATGACTAATTTATCTATTTACAAAAAAATTATCTATAACCCATAAATATTCTAATTAAACCAAACAGATACTTACTTTTATAAGAACTAAAAAATGTTTTAAAAACTTTTAAAATCTTATTTGAGGTGGGCTGACCTGGGGATGATACCGCACTGATGAAGGATGAAGGGGATTCAAATTAATGAGAAAGGAGGATAAAACTCAGAAAACCTCCATGTGCAGCATATGATAGGCCAGTAACTCCATGGACCGCCTTGCTATTTGCTAACTCAGTTAGGGGCATTGGTGCGCAACGCCAACACAGTCATAGTCATCCCCTACCCAAAGTTTCTGTGCTGGAATAAAACTTGGGGAGGCAGTGGTAGAGGGTCCATATTTTACCATTGGAGTATTCTCCCCTTATGTTTTAAAAACTAGTTTAGATAAAAAAGCTTCTATCACATAAGACTTGGAGGGTGACAAACTAGTAAAACTAGATGTATTACCTCATTTATAAATTTGATATTTAAAGCTTAAAATACCAAATCAGTATAACAATATGTTCATATTCTTGTAATGGGTCAGGAGGCACCTAATCCATACATTGCTTCAGATTGGGTGGCGTTTGGAACAAACGTGGCCCTAATTCAAAATGCCTCATACTTGAGAAAGTCAAAGCTGAGAAAATTCGCCGTCTTAAACCCAAGTTGCATCTGCAAAATGATGTCAGGCTTACTCATGGCATGGATGGTGATCTGGTGGGATGGAGAATCTTCACAAATGATGTGTTGGATGGTGCTCAAAAAAGCTTAGCTGAGGAGGAGTTTATTCCATACTTGAAGAGCACTATTTAAAGGAGGATTGTGGGATCCACTGTCAGATGCCACAAATTTTTTGTTAAAGTGAGTAATTTACTTTTTAAATAAAAGTAATAAATAATGCTTTGTTATAGTTTTTATGTTTTTTATTGTTTTTGCGGGGCAAAACCAAGAAAGGTCCTTTTCTCAATACTAGTATTTCCTATTTAAACTAGTTCAAATTTCAAGATCATGGGTATTTGAGGCAAAAGTATATAAAGCTGAGTCATCTAAATTAGGAAATATAGGCTTTTGGCCTATCAGATTAAAGATAAATATTTTTGAGGCAAAACTGACCCATGTGGTAATGATTTGATGTATTGTGTCCAATCACCAGCAAGTGAAATCTTCTCACCTCAGCAGTGGTCAGACTCGTGTGGTAATGATTGGTTAATTTGCACCCTATCATCATTGAGTAAAATCTTCTCACCTCAGCGGTGGTCAGATATGTGTGGTAATGATTGATTAATTTGCACTCTATCATTGTTGAGTAATATCTTCTCACCTCGGAGGTGATCAAACCCCATGTGGTAATGAACACCCCAAATTTGGCCAAGAAGTTGGAGTAATCCTATTATTATTTATTACCTTTTTAAGCCATTTTTTGTTATAAACTGTATTTTTCTGATAGTTAGGATTCCACTGAGAATCCGCCAAGGTCTTTTCACCATTTGTAATCCTATCATTAATAACCACAATATCATTCAAAGATTGGGCAGGAGATGGGCCAATAATGGTAGCAGATTTGGAAGCACTCATACCTCCAACATTCTTTTTCTTAAGTTGAGAAGGAGATTGTCCGACATTGCCCCCCTCAAGAATGTTGGGAGGGGTGTAGGGTTGTAGGAAGCGGCCATGTACCCAGTTTATGATAATTCCTGTAGTCAAAGACTTGATAGAATACTCATTTCCTCTCTTATACATGATGGTAAATGGCCCCTCCCAGATTGATCCAAGTTTGCCACTATGAGGAGTTATGCGATTGTGATAATATAAAACCATATCTGACACTTTGAAGGAAGGTAAAGGAGCTTGGAGCTCATTGGCAGCTTGGCCTTCTTTTTAACCGTTTTAGCTAGGTTGGTCATAGCCTCTGATTGAAGCTGGATGATGCAGTTAGTTAATCTTCACATGGCTTTCTCAGGCTCCTCTCCTCTAGAGAAGACATCCTTAGCTAGAAGAGCAGGTATGCCCGGTTCCCTGCCATGCAAAACTCGAAAGGGGGACATCTTTTTTTAATACTAGATGGCCCCAGAAGGGGGACATCTTTAAAATCCAATGTTAGCTTATTTGATAAGCCATAAGAGCGCTAGGGAGATAATGATCCCAATGAAGTGGATCAGATGAAGCCATTTTCCACAAGATAGAAACCAAAGTACCATTTGCTCGCTCCACTGTACCATTGGTTGATGGGTTATATGGAGCTGAGAATAGTTGCTGGGCTCCCATGGAAGCAGCCAAGATTTTGACTACTCTGGAGGTGAAGTTTTTCCCATTGTCGCAGAGTAGTACTTGAGGGCACCCATGTCAAGTGAAAATATTTTGATGAAGAAAGGTGGCAGTGGCCTTAGCAGTTTGGGCCAGAAGCGCCACAGCTTCAACCCACTTCTTGAAGTGGTCAATACTTACCAAGATATATCTGTTTCCACCTGTGGTTTGAGGAAGCGGCCTGACTACATCTAAGCTTGTGGTATGGAATGGCTGTTGCAGGGTAGTCAGCTGATATTGGTATCTAGTCTTGAACTAAGACTGCTTCTTACATGTAAGGCAAGCATCCAAGACTTTGATGATGGCTTCCATGATTCCCTCCCAAGGAATATTGATCCTTTATTTATTCAAAGGTTTTCTTTACTCCTCCATGGCCTAGGGTAGAGTGAGCTTCTAGAATAACTGGTACACGTTCCAAGGGTTGTAGGTATGGCAACCACTTCGCCCCCACTTGTTTATAAAACTTCCCGCTTTCTACTTTAGTATTATGGGAGTGCCAGGCCAACATCCTCTGTACAAGCTGATCCTCATCTTCCCAATCATTTGGGGTTAATAAAATCATACAGCCGCTCAGCTTCACTGTTATATAAGTGGAGGATGGGCAGCCGAGTTATCCCATCAACATTCATGTGGCAGGTTCCAGTGCAGTTTCAATCTTCATATCATAATGCTGGAGCTTTAAAGCCCAGGGAGCTAAGCGCCCCATAGGGTCCTTCATGTTTTTCAACCATTTTAAAGATTCATGGTCTGTGATCACAGTGAAAGAGGTCCCATACAAGAAAGGGCGGTAATGCTTCACTGCTAGCAAAATGGCAAGATACTCCTTCTCAGTAACACTATAGTTGCGTTCTGCCTTTAATAGCATTTTACAAAAATATGAGACAGGATGATCTACCCCTTTTTCATCTAATTGGGCTAGGATAGCCCTGACGGCGTAATCTGAAGCGTCTGTAAACAAGATAAATGGTTTTCCATAATTGGGATGCCTTAGGATAAGCCATTCTTGCAGCAGCAGCTTCATTGTTTCAAAAGCAGCCTTCTGTTCAGTGCCCCATTGAAAAGTAATATTCTTTTTCAGCAAGCGAACAAGGGTCTCGCTGAGTTGGGCAAACTTAGGGATGAACTGATGGTAATACCCCATCATCCCTAAGGATACCTGTATATCCCATAGGTTTTTGGGGGTGGCATACTGGCAATCGCTTCAACCTTATCTTGTATGGGTTAGATTCCCTCTTGAGAAATGGTATGTCCGAGGAAGTTTAATTTCTTTTGGAAGAAAGAACACTTTGAAGGCTTTAATTTGATAGTTGAGAGTTGTAAGCGTTGGAATACCTCTTTTAAATGCTCAAGGTGTTCGTTAAAGGACTTCAAGAATACGGTAATGTCATCAAGATAGATGATGACGCAGGTTAACTTAAGATCCTGCAAAATGTGATCCATCGCATGCTGGAAAGAGGCAGGTGCGTTGCACAACCCTTGGGGTAATCGAATGAGTTGGAAAAGACCTTCACTGCATATCAACGCGCATTTCTCTTGATCTTGAATAATAAATTTATTTGCCAATAGCCACTAGCCAAGTCCATGGCCGAAAACTACTGGGATCCCAAGAGTTGCGTGAGGGCATCATCAATGCACGGGATAGGATAACTATCCTTTTTCATAAGATTGTTTAACCTGCAATAATCCATAACTACCCAATGACCTCCATTTTTCTTCTTAATTAGCAAAAGGGGGGAGGACAAAGGGCTTTGAAAAGGAACTAATAACCCCGCATCTAACAACTGTGTGAGTTTCATCCTCATTTGTTGTTCCTCCACCTTTGACTTGCAATAAGGTTTTGACCTAATGGGATGGGCATCACCCACATCAATGGAGTGACACCAGCCCTTCATTTGGCCATAATCATTGTCCAACTTCGAGAATATATCACTATACTCATCCAGAAGAGTTTTCACTTTCTCCAATTCATCTAAGGTCAGCTCATCCAAAATATGGACGTTTGGCGAGGTACATACCAGGTTATATGCGGGTAGACCTAAATCTGCCATCAAGCCAATAGAGTGGATTTGTTCAACTTTCTCCACAGGGATAAAACCCTTGGCCCACCTCCTGGTGCTTTCTTACAATTATGTCCTTCTTAGTGAGGTTTCCCAACAGTAGAGTAATAGGCCTCTGATAGGCTGGGTCTAAAACACCAGGAAATACCCGAGGCTTAAAAGGGCTAACTCCATCAATGCTTAAGAGGTGTAATAAGCAGTGGCGTGGGATTTGGAGCGTGATTTTCGTGTCAACCAATCGTTGTTCACCCAGCTTAATCACCACCTCATTTGCCACATAAAATGGAATACCATTGCTAGCCTCCACTGAATTGGGCAATTTCTTAGTGATGCACCCAGAAGTGACATAATGTAAAGACAAAGCAGAAGAGGGGTATTCAACCATGCAAGAGTATTCATTCTTGATAGGTTCTTTGTTGGATAAGATTAATGGAACTTCGTAGTTCATTAAAGATAGGAACCCTTGCTTCATGTTGATGATGTCTTCATATTTGGTCATAAACTGAGTACCTATGAGCATATCATAGGAGTTATTATCTAAGGCCACAGCGGGGGCTGATAGGATAAGCTTCTTAAAGCATATGGGATGAGAGGAATAAGCGCCAAGGGCGCGGGTGTTGTTTGAGCCCGCAAATCCAAACTCCTTGATATAATCCAAGTCAGGCATCAATTTAATCTTTTTTATCAGCCGAGATGAGATTACATCCACTGGAGAACCTGTATCCAAGATAGCCAGCACCCGGACTTTGTGAACAACTACCTCAACCTTGGTAAGTGTGCTTTCAAAGTTGGATGATAGCACTAAGACCTCCTTGAGATGAAAAGTAGAGGTTAATTTGCGTGCGGTCTCAGGGTGAGTCTCCAGAATAGACTGCATGGTATGCCCTCACTGTAAAGGGCGAATAAGCTCAATAGGAGCTGATCAGCGTCACTGGTTGTGTCAATCATTGCCATACAACCCATAACTTGGTGGAGGTAGGTATCCTCAGGCATGGTGGTTTCATCCACTACTTCAGCGTTTAGGCGATCAGGGACCTCCACTTCCACAGGAGCTCCTAATAAATAGTACCCAACATCATAATAACCCCCCTCAGAGTCAGCCTCAGCGGTATTCTCAACCATGGGCAAGGCTGCAATTGAAGTAGGGGAGACAGCCACGAGAGGTTGAGTAATTAGCTTTGCTTTAACTGGCATTTTCACAACCCCAGTAGTTCTGGAGAATATACCCTTGGGGCGCGCACTTGTTGGCTGAGTTAAAAGAGAACCCACAGTAGGGATCTCCGCTTTATATAAATGAGAGATGTCCATTTTACATTGCGCTGAAGAAGCAGGTTTTTCAGAGAGGATAGGCATAGGTAGCCTCACTTTCAAAGGTTCACTAGGCCGCAGCTCACCTAAAGGAATATGGGTGACGTCTAACAAAGCCTCTTTTATATCACAGAAGGTTGTAAAGTGGCGTTTCACTGATATGATATGCCTGGCGAGAGAGGGTTGTGACGCTAACCCTGTTAATATGGCGGCAATAGCATCATCCAGGGTAAGCAGGTTAGATGTAGCCAGCCTTTAAGCAGTGAGATAGAAACAATCAGCAAAACTAACAAGGGTTTCATCCCCATACATGGTAAGGCGAATGAAAGCCTGTTTCTCCCTGTATAAGCTCGACTTAGATCTGAATTCAGCCAAGAGGGCCTTCTTAACATCTGGCCAGGTGTGCTGAGGATCCAGGTGAGGAACAATCAACTCTTGGGCTTTGTAGCTTAAACAGGGAAGAACGTACTGAACTTTATGTTTATCAGTGGCGCCATCCATTGCAGCTTCATAAACGTACAAAAAGGAGGCAAAGCTACCTTTACCAGGGTGTATCTGTCCTTTATAGGTAATTTAAACAGCCGTTGCTCTAGCTTTTTGAGACGGGAGAAAGAGCTGGCTAGTTGCTTCTCGAGAGCAACTAATTGTGATTCATGAGAGCTGCTTACGTTTACAGCCTCCATTGCTTTAATACTTTATCGAAGTATTCAGGGTGTGGCCCCTGTAGTGAGCATCAGTTTGTGGGATCCACCGTCAGATGCCACAAATTTTTTGTTAAAGTGAGTAATTTACTTTTTAAATAAAAGTAATAAATAATGCATTGTTAAAGTTTTTATGTTTTTTATTGTTTTTGTGGGCAAAACCAAGAAAGGTCCTTTTCTCAATACTAGTATTTCCTAATTAAACTAGTTTAAATTTTGAGACCATGGTTATTTATGGCAAAAGTATATAAAGCTGAGTCATCTAAATTAGAAATATAGGCTTTCAGCCTATCAGATCAAAGATAAGTATTTTTGAGGCAAAAATGACCCATGTGGTAATGATTTGATGTATTGTGTCCAATCACCTGCGAGTAATATCTTTTCATCTCAGCGGTGGTCAGACTTGTGTGGTACTGATTGGTTAATTTTCATCCTATCATCGTTGAGTAAAATCTTCTCACCTCGACAGTGGTCAGACTGATGTGGTAACAATTTGATGTATTCTGTCCAATCACCACAAGTAAAATCTTCTCACCTTGGTGGTGGTCAGACTCATGTGGTAATGATTGGTTAATTTGCATCCTATCATCGTTGAGTAAGATCTTCTCACCTCAGCGGTGGTCAGACTTGTGTGGTAATGATTGGTTAATTTGCACCCTATCATCATTGAGTAAAATCTTCTCACCTTAGCGGTGGTCAGACTTGTGTGGTAATGATTGGTTAATTTGCACCCTATCATCGTCAAGTAATATCTTCTCACCTTGGAGGTGATCAAACCCGTGTGGTAACAAACACCCTGAATTTGGCCAAGAAGTCGGAGTAATCCTATTATTAGTTATTACCTTTTTAAGACATTTTTTGTTATAAACCATATTTTTCCGATATTTAGGATTCCACCAAGAATCCGCCAAGGTCTTTTCGCCATTTGTACTCCTATCATTGATAACCACAATACTATTTGAAGATTGGGCAGGAGATGGGCCAATCATGGTAGCAGATTCAGGAGCACACATACCTCCAACATTCTTTCTCCTAAGTTGAGAAGGTGAATGTCTAACAAGGATGTCTCAGCCCTGAAGGGCAGTTGCATCTTCTATAAAAAAATGGAGAAAATTAAATAAAGGGAATCTTGCTGGCTAATAAGAAAATTTATTTATTTAAAATTAAGAAATTTGGATTGGAATCATGAGCTCCACCAGTGAGCTTGGCGTGGCATTGGCGTTGTTCTCAGCCCTTTCCTGGTCCTAGACTCTTCTGTTGATGTGCAGTGTCATGGGAACAGTGGTATGAGAATATGTGGCAACAATGAGGCATGGCTTTCGGGTTTGGGGATGGGCTTCTGCAGGCCTGTCCCTAGTGTGGTCAGTAACATGGCTCTTACTGCCCAAATCATTTGTTGCATATTGGCGCAAACCTTCTCATTACATTAGATGCAACTAAAATACTTTTTTGTCAGTTTTGTGGGGTCCCCAAGAAGAGGTGGTAGCTCCAGGAGGGGGAATGGTATTGCCATGTGTTGACGGTGGTGATGGTGAGTTTCTCACTAACTTTTGTAATAAGAGAGGTGGTTCAAGTGTGTGGTACAAGTCCTGTAAATATGGCAGAGTGCCAGGGAGGTTCTGCATCTCCAAAAGGTTGGTCTGCTTTGCCCATGGAAGCTTTGGAAAAGATCCATCAAGTGGTATCAAGGATTCATTTTCAGGCGCGGTTGGCTCAAGCAACAGTAGGGGAGACCCCTTTATTGCTACAGATTGCATAAATTGTGGAAGCACTACCCTCATATTTGGCTGGGTGGGTGCAAGAATTGATTAAGGAGTAAGGTCGCCTCCCAGGATCCATGGATAAGTGTGTCAATTGGATTAACTGGGCTGCCTGCCTGGATGAGGCGCAGGACGAATCATGGTTGTCTCTGATGATTGTGTGTCAGGGCCAAGGATTGGTTGAAGAATATGGGTGGATTTTCTGACCATTGGCAAAAGCAGCATGAGTCTCAGATTTACAATCATCGTGAATGTTCAGACAGGGGCTGCAAGTGGATATGTTAGCCACCATGGCGGCTGCTAAGGTTCAGAGTACGTTGGTGGAATAAATTGCGTTGGTTGTTCAGGTGGAGAAACATTTGGCCTTGGCGCGAAACCAGCAGGAAGATTCTATGTCCCCAGGAAGGGGCCAGTCGCCTGCAGTGGCCAGTAGAGGCTGAGGAGGTTGGCAGGGATCACCCAGGATTTTCAGAAATATCCATGGGGGGTTCTGCCAGGGGAATGGTGAGGAGTCATCAAGAACAGGAGGTCAGGGTCCCAGAAAGAGTTATAGCTCTAGACCTTCCTTATCTGCAAATTTGCAATCTGAGAATGCCTTAAACATTAAATCTACTTCTTTGCTTTACCCCTGATTATTTATTCTGGTGGAGTTATACTTGCACAGCCAAACGGAGAAGGTGTTGGCCCTAGTGGATACAGGGGCTGAGGAAAACTATGTGGATTTCGCTTTAGCAGAACGTTTGAAGTTAAAGATTAAGAGAAACCTGAGGGAGCTAGGTAGGGTAAGCTGGGGCCTCCACATGGCGCAACTGGGGAAAGCCTGTGGAAACATGGGTGAGCAGGTAACGCCAGAACCCAGAGAGGCACATTGGTTGGGTCCTGTAGTGGCCTGAAAAAGTTTGGGATGGTAGTGATGACTGTGCCGACCTGTTCTTGCAGGTGTCTACCACTCCCTGAGGAGAGCATATTGGCAGGATGGGGGGTACAAGTCAGGCAAGGTGCCTGTCAAACGGCCTCCCCACGAGCTGGGGTTGCGTGGGTGTGGACCCCAGGACAAGGGAGGGGTAATCCTGGTTGGCTGCACTCTGGTGCACCTGCCTACAATAAACGCTGCAGTTTGCCGAGTTAGCCTGAAGCTTGGCTAGCTTCCAGTTCAGTTGGCATGAGCCAGCTGGTAGCGAAATGGATCATGCAAGAAAATTAAGGCTGATCCAAAAGGACTCCAAGGCTTTTTGGACAAAAAGGGGCCGGAGAGCTTAACTTCGCTAAAAAAGCAGGTGACAAAGGAAAGGGTTTCAGCTTCTCCCCCTCAGAGGCCTTAAACCTGGAGGTCATCAGTTCTTGTTCCCTGCAAGGAGGATGAGAGGCATATCGCCTATCCTGGCTGGTGCAGACAAGCTGCCTAGTACTTAAACAGGGTGGGCATATGTCAGTTTAGGGGGTAGTGTGAGCTACTCCCAATCGTGGTTGGGCCCCATATTTTTTGAGGGTGGCTTAGATTCACGCTGCCCTAGTGTGGTGGGAGGCAGTACCCCAGGCCTTCATCCCACAATAGTTGCTCACACTAGGAGCCCCAAGGGGCTTTTTAAAACTCAAAGAGGGTGTATGTCCTGGGGAACATCCTCTGAGTGTTGACTGGGCCATTTTCCCATTTCCTAGTAAGAAGGCACCAAAGAGGATGGCTGTACCCCTCATTACTCAGAGCAATCTCCCTCACATAGTAGATGAGCGCTGGGTAACAGCTCTCCCACTTTGGATCCCGTTTTCAGTACCCACACTAACCTCAGCAGAACTGGTATGAGGAATCAGTGAAATCTGCGCCAAGATTGCCAAAATAAAATCGATTGTAACCAATTTGAGCGGCAATCCACCCAATGCTCAGATTTTAAATGGTCAAAAAGGTATGAAGACTGATCTATTAGCTGGAATGCCCAATGGTTGTGATTCAATTAACATGACAATTGGAAAAATCTCTCCCCTCCCAAATCTGGCAGGCATCACCCCCAATGGTCAGCTTCCTGCTGAAAAATTGGATGTTGCACCCAATGCAATGCCATTGACCAAACAAACAGCCCAGTGACTGAGCACAGGTGGGTTGGGCGTCCCAAACCCGTTCCCAACCAAATGGTCCCACCCCTATGTGGGGTGGCCTTGGGGGATTCCCGCCGCTCATCAGGCTAAACGCCGTTGCATCATCCATCAGAAATGTAGTCAAGCTTTGGTTCAGGCATTTGAGGTCAAACTGACAGTGACTCAGCCTGCCACCAGATTTTGCGATGACAGTTCCCAAGGAATTAACCCGCCCATTCCTGAATAATTCTCCAGTTAAGTCAAGTTTGAGGGACCCAATCCTGGCTTTGCTTTCCCCCAAATTGACTACTATTTAATCAGTAGCATTGCACTGAGAAAATTGTTGGTCGATTTTTCTTTCCTAAAATTCCATTAAAATTCTTCCAAAAAAAATTAGTTTTTACATGTTAAAAATTAAGCCATCTTATCTGCTGATGTTCTCGTACCCCTCAGGGTTAATGGCCATGTGCATCTGGTACTTTATTTTGTGCCTATATAAAATTCTGGCTCACCGGCAAATATTGGTGGGACTCTTTCCCAGTTCCATATTTGTCATATCAGCAGCAGTGCCCTGGGCATTCTGGTTTGCTGTTCGGATGCTCTGGCATCTGGGCTGGCAGGCCAGTCTAATTCTTACTTGCTGTTCGCCTGACAGAGGGTACCTGAGGTGGTGTTTGCTGATGTGTCAAGAAGATCTCCATCATGGCATTTTTAGCCCTTGGTAATCATTTGACAGGACCCATTTTGGTTAAAAGAGGGTTTCTGTGCAATCAGAAATCTGGCCCATCCTGTGATACTGAGGATGTAATGGTGGCATCATTTTCAGCCCTGGGTGGATTTTCATATAAGGCAATTACCTTGACACCACATATTGGGCCTTGGATAAGATGGAAGATGGAGGTTGGGAGCGATGTTCTTAGTGGTTGAAGGAGCTTGGGGGATGCAGAAGGTGGAGTTACCAGCTGAATATAGTGACTTTGTTGATGTATTTGGTTCTATTGGAGACTCGCCTTTTTCCACTATGGGTTCTTTTGTGTTTTCATTCCAGTTCAAGGAGGGGTTGGAGCTTTCCAGGGGGTGTCCAGTATACGCTCTTAACTAATGGGCCAGAGAAGCGTTGGAGGGCCATGTGAAATTGATGTTGGATAAAGGTTTAATTGAGCCCTCTATGTCTCCAGTTGTGTTCCCTGTATTACTGGTATCAAAAGTGATTGGCGAATTATGCCCATGTGTGGAATTCCATTATCTGAACACAGTCATTGAGCATGATCCGTATCTGATGCCTTTGTTGGAGAATATTCTTCCAATTATTACTGGATGCACTTTGTTTATAAAACTTGACCTCACGGATGCATTTAATCAGGTGCCAGTGAGACCAGAGCATCAGCAACACACAGCGTTTAAGTGTCACCTGGGGGTGTATCAGTATTGCATGATGCCGTTTGGGCTTAGGAATGCTCCAGTGGTTTTCCAGAGGATGATCGACCATTTCCTTGGGGAAATGATCAGTTGGTGCTATGCCACTTACATGGATGGTATCTTAGTATTTTTGCAGTCTCAAGAGGATCATGTCCAAGATGTCTTGGAAGTTCTGGGGGCAATTGAATGGATGGGATTTAAATTGAAGCCTTCCAAGTGCAAATTCAGAGTTCAGTAATGCTCTTAGGCAACGTGGTTTTCCATAATAGATTGGGAGTATGTCTGGATAAACTGCGTGAAGTGCGGGCATGGAAGGCCCCTATGGATCAGATGGGGGTAAGGAGTTTTATGAGAACATTGAACTTCCTTTGTTGGTTTGTGAAGAATCTTTCCCAAATGGCCTTACATCTCACGCATATAACGCAGGATGTCCCATTTGTATGGGGAAGGAAAGAGGAGCAGGCATTCAAATTACTGAAGAGTAAGTTACTTACTGCGCCTGTACTGGCCCATCTGGACCCTGGGAGGCCATTCGTGGTAGAAACAGATGCCTCAAATTATGCCTTAGGTGCAGTCCTGCTTCAGGAAGGGGATGACGGGCTGGAACAACCCATGTGTTACTTTAACTGTAAAATGCTTCTTGCAAAAACAAATTATCCAATATACAATAAGGAACTGCTGGCGGTGATGGCAGCCTTGCAGGAATGGCAGCATCACCTACTTTATGTCAGGCATCCTTTTGTTATTTGGATGGATCACAAGGCGTTGGAATACTATCATGAACCTAGGAAGATGAACCAGCGCCAGGCCAGTTAGCATGTGGAGCTGGTCCGTTATGACTTCCAGGTAGAGTACAGGCCAGGAGCATCAAATGTTCTAGCAGATTGGTTGAGTCAAGATGTGGCTTCTTGTATGAGAAGGAGGAATTGGAGGAGATTAACACAGCCACGATGTTCTGACCAAACCAATTTGCGATGATTGGGGATAGGGATATTGAGTTGGGGGGATGGAAGTCCACTGGAAGCAAGGGAAATCAAAAATTTCCCGGTGACTGAAAGCTGAGATGATGGAGGAACACCCGCACAAGCACCATGAGGCCTTAATGAAGAGGGGCGGTGTACTATACCACAATTCTCGCGTATGGGTGCCCAACACATCATTACAATGGGAGGTAATTCGGGATTCTCATGATCATCCATTGGCAGGTCACCTGGGAGTGAAAAAGATGGTAGAATTGGTGCAACAGGAGTACTTGTGGCTGGGCCTGCATAAGGATGTCAGAAAGTATGTGTGGGAGTGTTTGGTATGTGCAAAAGCAAAACCTTTAAGGAAACTGCCATCAGGTAAGCTAAATCCATTGCCAACACTATGTGGTCCATGGAGCTCAATTAGTGTCAATATCATAATGGGTCTCCCAAAGGTGCAGGGGAAGGATGCGGTTATGGTGGTCATGGATAGACTAACCAAATACGCTGAGTTCTTCCCATGTGCCAGGAGTTTTTTGGCAAAGGATATGGTGAAGATTTTCATTGATGAGGTGTTCTCCAAGAATGGCTTAGCTGAGGAAATCATTTTGGACCATGGTCCACAATTTTTTTAGAAATTCTGATCAAGTTTGCTGGGGATTTTGGAAATCAGGCCTGGTTGGTCCTCAGCATGCCTTCCTCAATCTGATGGACAAACGGAGAGGGTGAATAAGATACTGGAGCAGTTTCTCCGGTGTTATGTGTCCAATTTGCAGGATGACTGGGTTTTGTGGGTTTGGATGGCCCAGTTCACCTACAACAATCATTTTCAGTCTTCAATGGTAATGTCAACACTTTTTGTGAATCATGGTCTCAATCCCAGATCAAATGGGGGATCTGTGGGTGGAGTGTGTCAGGGGGCAGATGAGATGGCACATACCATGTTGGATATCTGGAAGAAGTTATGGGGGAATTTGGAGTGGGTGGTGGCCCAACAGAAGCAACAGGCAGATTAGCAAAGGATGCCAGATCCAATGTTTAAGCTAGGGACTGGGTATTGGCGGTGGCTAATAATTTATTTTGTCCCAGTTAAGAGTCATAAGCTGGGACTGAAGTTTTTGGGCCCATACTGCGTCATCCAAGCCATTAATTGGGTTGCCTTTGAATTAAGTTTGCTAATAGGTTTCAGGGCTCATCCAGTAATTCACGCTTTCCAGCTACAGGCGTTCAAGGGAATAAGTCTGGATTGACTGAGACCACTAAACCCTAGGGAAAGGGACATGTCAGAATATGAGGTAGAATGAATATTGTATGTGAGATGGGTGAGGGGCTGACAGCAACTGCTGGTGAAGTGGAAGGGCTATCCAGTGGAGGAGGCAACGTGGCAGACAAAGGAGTATTGTGCGTAATGCCCAGAGAAAGTCCAGGAGTTCTGGTCTTTAAGGGAGGTGATGTAACAGATTAGGAGGCACATGATCTGTACATTGCTTCAGATTGGGTGGCGTTTGGAACGAACATGGCCCTAATCCAAAGAGCCTCATACTTGGGAAAGTCAAAGCTGAGAAAATTCGCCATATCAAACCCAAATTGCATCTGCAAAATGATGTCAGGCTTACTCACGACATGGATGGTGATCCAGTGGGATGGGGAATCTTCACAAATAATGTGTTGGATGGTGCTCAAAAGAGCTTAGCTGAGGAGGAGTTTATTCCATACTTGCAGAGCACTATTTAGAGGATGATGTCTCAGCTCTAAAGGGCAGTTGCATCTTCTATAAAAAAATGGAGAAAATTAAATAAAGGGAATCTTGCTGGCTAATAAGAAAATATTATTTATTTAAAATTATTAAGAAATTTGGATTGGAATCATGAGCTCCACCAGTGAGCTTGGCATGGCATTGGCGTTGTTCTCAGCCCTTTCCTGGTCCTAGACTCTTCTGTTGATGTGCAGTGTCATGGGAACAGTGGTATGAGAATACGTGGCAACAATAAGGCATGGCTTTCAGGTTTGGGGATGGGCTTCTGCAGGCCTGTCCCTAGTGTGGTCAGTAACATGGCTCTTACTGCCCAATTCATTCATTGCATATTGGTGCAAACCCGCCCATTACAATTCTTTTCTAGATTCTAGATTATATATTGGCATCACTAAATGCCCTATTCTTTGTATGTAGGTCAAAAGCAATATAAATTAATTGATATCTTTCATACCTCTCTTATGACAACTCTTGTTTATACATTTTTTAATCGTCATATAGTGTTCTCTATATTTATCTAGAATTATCTGGACTATATGTAATTCAAAATAATGCTTCAGTGGCTTACTGGATCTCTATTAATTGACATTCTATGTCTAAATTTTATATGGGCACTATTGTGGAGCTATATTATATATAATTTTGGCCAGTTAGATTAACTTGCATAAAGTTTATGTTTTATTTTCCACTTACTCATGATATATCCCTTTTTACACACTTAATATAATATTATCCTTGGGTTATCTTACCTTAATATTATTTTATGACTAGCTAAAACCACCAAAGTTGCTTGGGTTTATATCTTTTGTGCAATTCTAATGATTAAATTTACTTGACATTATGTGGTTTTTAGCCGGAGATTTATTATATAAAATATAATGCATGCCTTAAATATAATGATTTTGATGTCATGCAATAACAACAATGATGGTATTAGTGTAAATAACTTTCTGGTTAGATCATAGAACAGTGGCTTTGCTAAGCGGTTGATATTTTATTTAATTTGATAGGTTTGTTAGTTATAGTTAAGTGGGTTTATATTAGAGCTTGGCTTGAGCTTATGAGTTCTGATTTGTTTTTAAACTGCCAAACTTGGCATTAGGACTATTAGCGGGATCATGCACCTCCAGTAGAATTCATAAGTGTTAATTGGATGGGTGGTACATCATCTTGATTTCAGTATCGATGGCATAATGACAGATGCCGAGTTTTGCTGCAATTCCCATACTCTGCTAGGCCAGGAACTCTATTTGACAGTATAATTTTTGAGTTGAGATATATTTGGGTTTGCAAGATCTAATAACTCATGTCACTAAGACACCATAGGCTATATACCTATATTTAATCCATGTTTTTGAGAATTCTTATTTGCCTATACCCTTGAAGCAATATCTGCATAATTAAGTAAATTAATCTATTAAATATATACATTCTAATTAGCTCTATTCAATGACTCGTTAATTTAGACATTGAAGGAGTGTTGGTTGCCATTAAATAAATTATACATAATCTTACTAGTCCACCAATGCGTGTTTAGTTAGATGACAAATTACAATAATGACATCACAGCATGATGATAGATAAGTTATTATGAAAAGGTTTACATATTGTTTAGCTATAAGGCATATACATGCTTCAAGCCTCTTAACAATAGTTAAAAGCTTATGATTATTGTAGCTTATCATTACCAGTTGAAAGTTGAAACACTTTGATTCAGTATCTTTTATAATCAGTATTTATGTTTAGTGTAATATCTCAAAACTAGTAAAATATTTGCATTGATTTAATAACTATCAAGTATAGTAGTAATAAGTATCTTTATTATAGTGACCATCTGATAGATTGAGGATATTTATAATAATTATTTAATATATGGAAAACTATAAATGGTTAATTGTTGATGATCTTTCTTTTAAGTTATCTGATTTAGTTTCAAAACTTAGGTGGATAATGTAACTTTATCACTCTGCTATGAATATACAAAGTTACATTGAAATCAATCAGTAGATTCTGAGATTACTGTGGACAAATGTAATTCATTTTAGGAATTTATCATATAGATAAAAAATTTGCAATTCAATACATAAATAAATAGTTATTTTATTATATAGATAGTAAATTAATTAACATGTGATCCCATTTGAAAAAGGTAGGAGTCAAGTACAATTTGAATTTAAGTTTTGGTGAATACTGGATTAAATGATTTTAAGTTTTTTCAGCCTCCCTTAACATGGATTTAAATTGAGAGTTGGTCATATTATTATTGCAAAAAGAGTTTACAATAATAGTTTTATTTTTAAATTATTGCTACCAAATAGCGTGGAAAACCTTCTAAGTTCACGCTATGAATGTGCAAAATTCATTAAAGTTGGTTTGGTAGTTTCTGAGATTACCTAGAACAACCAAGACCTCTATAATTCTATTTATATAGATTGTAAACATAAAGTTAATCTAGTAATATAGCAACTCCCTTAACTTTATCTATTAATGCTTAGTTATTATTGAAACTTATGTTTAAAGGGTACTGTAAAGCACAAATATTTGATCATAACAATTTCATACCTAAACTTATATAGCAACAAACTAACAATATAGTTTGAGGTCAGTATGATATAGTACTAAAGGTTAGTAATATTATAAATATATTGTATGAACTAAGCATCCGGGTTTATAATAAACAACACTAAAAAATCAGTATGCTAAATTTTAGAGATTTGTACAGCGTTACTTACTCGGGGTTACTATAATTTAGGTCAGGCAAAATATCATATCTGATGATTTAATTAAAAATAACTATGAAGATTGGTAAAAAAATGAAACTAAAATATCATGAATTTAGGATTTTTTGTCAAGTATTCCATTCTAGCTTCAACCTTAGTTGTTAACATATTTGTTTTGCTGACTAGTATTTAAAAACTATACTTTATGATATTAAACTCTAATTTTCTTGCTTAACAACACTAATATAAATCCTAAAAGATACAAAAAACAGAAACCGTAAAAGACCTAATTCAAGCAAAAAAGAACTGCTACAGATATTAAGTTTAAATACCAAGATGCAACAAAGGAGAAACACATGAATTTAAAAACTTCAAGTATGCAATATAAAAGCAAGCTTATATACACCTTTTTTAAACAAAAAATTCTTGCGATTAAATTGTAAAATAGGCATAACATCATTCTTTACTAAAATGAGTTGCTCAAAATACTAGTCAAGGCATATAAATAAAGGATAGGAAGTTAACAAAAACATAAAAGATCACATAAATCTCCTCGTAAAGTCTTTCATTTGATACTAAGTTGATATATAGAAACTATGTAAAGCAATTACAAAATGTATAAAACAGGTCCAAAATCAAACATACGTATTTGCAGATAATGTCTAGCTTATACTTGTGTCCAAAAAGGCCATTAAACAATCTTGTTAGGCACCATAGCCACTAACCTTCTCAGCAAATCCCCATTCAGTTGCTATTGAGAATGGATCGCAAATTTCAGCGCCCTCGGCGGTGATCTTAGCGATTTGAATCTAAAAAAATTCATTTAATAACTTAAATAGTATCTACAAAACTTACCTTGTTCAAAGAACGAGCATCGCGATAAAATAATACACGCATACAATCCTCAAGTACCTTCCGCGCCTCCTCCTCAGACAATGGGTCTTCGCGGTCTTCAATGGCTTTGCGTAGAATAGGCTGAGCCAAATAAGCACCAAATCCAGTTGCGATGGTTGGTGAGGTGTAATGAGTGCCACGAAGGTCAACAAAACCGAGAAAGCTTCAAATTCATAGAAATTCAAGGAGAGTCTTACCCTTCACCCTTGTGGAAGCCACCGATGACAAATGAATTCCAGAGGGGATCCATTTTGGTCCTACGTGAGTACATGAGACGGCACATAAACTCATATACGTTGGGTGCACCCAAAGTGTGTCCATCATCATAATTACTCTCATTAATCCTATCAATATTTAATCAGAATAATGCCTTGCATTTACATTAGTTGACGAAGTTTATGTTGTACACTTTGAAAATCGGACATGTCCCCGCTGGCTCCAAGAATAGTTGTCGCTCCCACTTTATGTAGGCGCCTAACGTCCTTGAACCGGGCCAGGGAACCATAAGAAGCTTAAAGTGACGTCAGCAAAGATATTAAACTAAGCTCATAAATCGCACAAGCGTAGTTTACCCAAGCAATCAGCAGCCAACATGACACCGTCTTTGTATTTAATACCAAGAACTGAGGTTCCAGTAACAATCGGCTCTCTAATAAAAAAATTAGACTTTCTGACTTAATTCTTTTAAACAAAGAAATGTCTAAGGCGTTAACCTCGAATCAAAAACTCTAATTTAATTCAATTTTACTGGGTATGTGCTGTGGGTCCATAATCAGGAATTGCAACTGGTTCAGCATGGTAGCTAGGCTTAATCGCGGTCAGATATTCATTAAAACTTGGCCTGGCTTCCATTTTTACTAAATAAAAAGTTAGATCTAAAGTACGTGAACAATAAAAAACTCTTTGCGCATCTTTGACGCAGTTAGTGTTTACTAAAATATACATGTAGAAAGTAAAGGGTAAAACAAAAAAAGGAAATTTCGTTAGAAAGTAGAGTCGTATTATAAAAATGGTCAAATCAAAATATGCTATGATTAGGTAAAAACGTAAAGAAAAAGTGAGGAATTCGTATAGTCAAAAAGACCATAGAGAAAAGAAGTTTTTAAATTAGGAGTGTTTTTCATACTTCTAACTAAAATAGTAAAAATAACGAAACTAGATGATGAAGGAAGCTGTCGATTTTAGTTGCAATTACTTGACTGCGTATGATTTATTTTAAAAATTGGTTTACAAAGGATGAATGATAATATGAGGAATCGCAGCCATGTAGGTCTACGTAGTAACTTAATGAAAATGTCGGATCTAGTTTACTGGCTCTTTTTAACCGAATTTGAAAAAGGAGAAAAGTTTCAATTCGATCTATAATTTTTAACCGACTTTAAAAATAAGAAGGTCCTCAATTCGAACTGTATGTTCTTTCTGTTTGTTCGCGCATAACTGAAAATACTGGACCGATTTGGATGATCTTTTGCTCCAAAAATAGAGGATGCCCCAACTTAGGTCCCATTTTACTTTTGTAAGTATTGGTCAAGTATCTGCCCATTAATTTAGTAAGTATATCAAAATGGGCTCGGAAGCGATGGATACTTATGGGACTAATAGCTCCGGATAAACTTTTTTCCGGAATCGGTGAAGCGATAGCTTCGTTGCACATTTGATATGTCCTATGGCTGGGGGGTATGTTCAAAATTCAGTCAGTATGAGCTCATAGCGGGATGAGATTAAATCATTATAGATGGCTATCATTTTTGCATAATTTGACCAATAAACTCATCTAAATTTAATAAAATGAATTATTTTAGATAGCAATCAATAAATTTACCATATATTGACTAATAAAAGCAACCAAATCTAATAAAATGAATTACTGTAGATGGTGATCAGTAAATTTGGCATAAATTGACCAATAAAATCATCTAAATTTAATATAAAATGAAGTATTGTAGATGGTGATCAGTAAATTTAGTATAATTTGACCAATAAAATCAACTAATTTTAATAAAAATGAATTACAAGTATATTTGCTTATAAGATACTATATATAATAAATATACAATGAGTTTTAATTTTATAGAGAAATAGTAAGGGGTCAAAGACAATATATAGAGATAGTAATATTTAATAAAAGTAAGAAAAAGAGCCACTTTTAAAAATGCACTAATTTTTTGAGGAAAAGAGCTGGCTATAAACTTTTTTGGGAAAAAGAACCTTATCAAAAAAATTTTGGGAAAAAAGAACCTCCTTTAAAAAATCTCTAAAAAGTATGAAATAATGAGGAAATTAAGCCTATTCATTAAAACCCTTTTTGAAGTTGGCACCATATTTTAACTGACTTATAATAAATATTTATAATTTATATACTCAGTACTATTTATTCTAAGTTGCTTATAGCTTACACTTGGACCTAATCCAAACATCTACTTAAAATTTCACTGACATACTGACTGATGTACTGACTGAAGACATCTGAAACCTTCAAATCTGATAGTCAATTTATTTGGGTGAGTGGGTGAGAATTGGCGAATCTTATCGAATCTAAACTTATCGAGCCTGATCGGTTCAATCTATTTGGGCGAGTGGGTGAGAATACACAAATATTATTGAATAATTCACCAAATTGCTCACCTGAAGCTAATTGAGTCAGATAAGTTTAAACTATTTGGGTGAGTGGGTGAGAATTGACAAATAAGATTGAATCTGATATTATCGAGCCTGATGGGTTCAATCTATTTGGGTGAGTGGTTGAGAATTAGCGAATATTATCTAATAATTCACCAAATTGCTCATCTGAAACTAAATTTGTTATATAGAACTTAACCACAAATTTTACCCAATCAAATCATCTTCACAATTCAAGCTCCACTGACAAGCTTGCTAGAAGGTAGTGTTTTAGTTTGATCTATTAATGCTTTTACTAAAATTGATGCATAAATAAATATCATATTTTTAGTATATTTTACTCAACTTTTGATATTTACCTAAGTATCATACTAAAATTTAAAGTTACATATGTTTTGATTATTTTAGTGATATTACTCTTTGCTTAGATTGCAGAATTATAATTTCAATGAAAAGGGAAGCACTTTAATGTTTTTAGTTATTATTTTAGATTTAGAAATAACACTCACTATATAGTTTATCTATAGTTATAGTTATAGCTATATACTCAACTTGCTGACCTACATCTAACTAGCTGATTTAATTAATCTATCTAATGATTTTGAGTATAAAATTGATAATTATTTTAATTTTTCAAGATAAGTTTAATATAATTATTATTTGATTTCTATTTTTCAAGTTTTAATTCCTTAATTTAAATTATATTTAAATTGTTGAGTAATATACTGGACCTAATCATCAGATATTCAATAGGAATATAAAAATGTTAGCATGCTTAAAACTCATTATGGATCATATCAGATATCAGCAATTATGGATCAGGTATATTCTAAGCTTATGCAAAGCTTAGGATCCGCGGCCTAGCAATTTTACTTAATAATATTTGACTATGATGACATGGGCTTGAGGGCTTTGTTGGTTAGGTCAGACTTAAATTAAGTTTTGAATTAATGACTCATGCATGTGGGCTTTGTTGGTCTATATCAAAGATAGTTTTTAATGTCAGTCAAGTTTTTGATCAAATTAATTACTAATTAGTGATACAAATAGCCTTGGTATGTGCTGCTAATTATATGTGAAAGAGAATCAGTTCAGCTATTTGCAGACATATCTGAAATGCCATCTTGAGAATGATGATGGTGTTTACTCCAACCCTGAGGCTGAGCATGATGCCCTGAGTCAAAGTATTTGTAGATGTTCTTAAAAATATTTTATGTGGCCAAGTGCCATTAAAAATGAGACATCATGGGTAAGATGTGGTGAACATAGAACCCTATAAATAACCCTCAAGTTGATGCTAATAAAATACATTCAACTACTGGATTAGTTTATAATTTAACTTATAAACTTTTTGTGTTTAGTATTTTACTTTGTATTAGTCAGTATTTACTTGGGATCAGTAAGATCAGGGCGGCATGCCATCATCTAAGTAAACTACAGGGTATACAATTTGAGTACTACCAAGAAGTTATATTTTAAATTCTAGTCACCATTCTGTCTATTGTCATCATACAATAGATGCATGACACTCCACCCCACATCTGAAGAAGAACCAACCCTCTGAAACAGAACCAAAATTCAACAAGTGGTGCTCATAGCTGGGACCGCAGATGGTGACTCGCTGAGCAGAGGAGCAATCCCAATCAATTATTCAGAACCATCACTGGGCCCAATGGGAATACTAAAATGACTGTGTCCCAGATTAATTGGGAGGATGTACCCATTATCACCTATCCCAATGAACCCATTTCACCTGAAGAGCTGGAACATCTTGAGCAGCAGTTGTTAAGAGGGTACCAAATAGGACAAGGGCCTGCGGACAATAGTAGCAATCCTTTTTACTGCCAATGACAGCAAGATTTGTTGTGGATGAGATATCTTGCTCATCATCAATTAAGTGTAGCTCAGATCTGAAACAATTTAATTGGGATAGAGAATATCACCCCAATACTTAATTGAATTTGTACATCCCACCTCTAGAAATTCTCAGATGACAATCGCCTTCCATCATGCAGCTATTACTGAGTTGGTGAACTTCTCTCACAACTCCAGCCAGGTGGGCCAAATTTAAAATGAGTGATTGGAAGCCAACTTCACTGAGGTCCATTCTAGTTTGGAGGCAAATTACAATTTAGCATTTGGGCTAAGAACCAGGTAGCAGAATTAGCACAAGAGTTAAATGACAGATTGCATCCTATCTTTAAAAATTTCTTAGAGGAAAGAGGAGTCACCAAATCTTGGGTCAGCAATATCACTCAGACTTCTATTAACACTTCAGAGTTCATGAGGCTTAATCATGAAGCCCAAGAGGCGCAGTTAAACCATAACAATGAATTTTGTGACCAGTATTGATGTTTGAGCACTCAAATTTTGCAGATGAAGGATGAATACACTGGAAAAATCAATTACTGGCAAACACAATTTGAGGACCAACGGGCGAAAAATGAGAAAAATCAAGACTCTATTGATCATCTTAATCTACAGATCAATAATCTCAATGATGATGTTAATATTATTAATGAGTCAAACAATAATCTCCATGGAGAATTAAACCAGTGCAAGAAGGCAATAAAAGAAAAGGACCAAGTGATTTCCACCTTGCAACTACAAGCTACTAGCTTGAATGAGGAAATTGTGAAATTAAAGTTAAAAAACCAAAATTGTGTCAATTGGGAAAATGAAATCAACGAGCAAATTTGAGCTCTGGATGATGGGCGTTGTCAGTGTGCTACAAACCACTTGACTGGAAATTCTTCTAAATATTATGAGGATGAAGCTTCAGAAATAGCTACCAAAATGGACGCTGGGCCACGTTGACAACTGCCTAGCAATATGGTTGCTTTGGCCAACCCTAACACCTCAAACTGGGATACAATGCCCCAACGCCCTAGTACACCTGGCTCTAGTCAACAAAGAAGTAATTGTGATAACCAGGAATGGGGAAGCGATAATTATAAACCAGCAAACCTGCCTGCCTTTGACAAGAATGGAAGTATTACCACATTTGTCAAACGCTTTGAAATGGCCATGCATGGGGCCAGCGACCATAACAAAGCAGCCACTATGATTAACTGCTTGGATGAGTGGAGCATTGAGTTGATTATGCCTCACATTAACAAAAATCCAACATATGCTGAAGTCAAGGAGGCTGTGCTTCATGAATTTGGAGGTCCAGAATGGATGTCAACCAGAAAATCTAAGTTTATGAACATTTGCTTTAAGAAAGATGAAGCAATTGATGAATTTGTGGATTGATTCTATTGTGAAGCTCAAGTTCTCTTAGGCGCACATGGGCTATGGTTGATTTTGATGCTAAGATTGCACTAGAGCATGCAGTAGAACCTTACCCTAATCTATCAAACACTCTATTGCCTGCTTTCATGCAAAACCTTGCAACATCTGAATTGGTTGACTATTTGCACAGATGCTCAAAAAATTATGGCCTTCCTAATACTGGTTACAAATCAGGACCTGCTGCCTTTGCTGGAAAGCCCTTAGAAACCAATAAGAAGATTGACAGTAATCCACCTGTAAAAAATAAGCAAAACTCAAATGCAAGAGCCCCATGGCCAGTGAGTGAAATTTCTTGTTTTAATTGCAATCATAAAGGTCACTATGCTTCTCAATGCCATCAGCAAAATATCAACGTAGTCCTTCCTGATACCATGCAGGAGGAGGGAAAAGAACAAGCACAATAGATGTGGGATGCTCTATTGTGCCTAAGACACCAGTCCCACCCAATCAACAAGAAAACAATGGCCACAGGGTCTCATTTAACAATGAAATTGATTCTATTTTAGTATCTAATGAATATTCCTTGAACGTACATGTGGTAACTCGCTCCCAGAGTAAGGTTGTCATACCTGAAGCCTCTGAAGTAGTTGCTAAACCCTATGTGCAACAAATACTTGAGAATATTCCAGCTGATGGGCTGAGCAATGCAGCAGATACCCCAAGCCTGAAAGGGGTCAATATAGCAATGCCAATTGACACATTCATCAATGAATGTCCCAGTATTGGGAATACTCTGAAGCATACTCTTAACTCCCTGGATTCTTCCCATATTCACTTAGTAAACTCTATTGATTCTTACTACTCTGAGTGCACTTATGTGGATATTTTGGTCAACAAGGTCAGAGTTGTAGCTATTGTTGATAGTGGAGCACCTGTAAACATTGTTTCCACGAAGCTGGTTAAGAAATTGAAAATAGCTCCAGACATTGACCATCATCAAGAATATGGGACCGCAGGCCTTAACATCACTAAGAGTGAAGGAGCTTACAGCGCTTTGCCACTGTGATTTAGAGCTTTGGTAGTAGCTGCACCGCTATAGTGCTTCCAAATGCCAATTATGACATATTAATTGGAACTAGTTTTTTAAAGACCTATGGGATCTCATGCAATTTTAAAGAAAACATCTTGACGATATTGGGCCAATCACTTCCAATTTATTACTCTCACAATGATACAAAGCCCACAAGCCATTGTAGAAATTTTATCAATATATTTTATGCCTATGGATAATACCAGTAGGATATATTCAGCGGGGGAATTGAAGCCACCCCATGCCAACTGCCATAAACGAAAATTGAGGAATACCTCTATGTGTGAATAAGGATGTGACAATAGCTCCAGGCCAACAACTGGTTATGAGGACTGGGACCACACTGGATATTCCAGAAGGACTGTATGGGGAGGTTGTATCCCCATGGCATCATTCTTAAATGGAACCTAGTGTGGCGCCTGGAATACTTATACTGGGGCACGAAGAGCTTGATGCCTTACTAACAAATTTGACCAGCTGAAATATTAAGGTCAAGAAATATCAAGTAGTCACTTTTGTGCATCTATTTCTGAGGGATGAGTTAATATCAGCTGTCAAATTTGGTGACTTATCTGAGTTCAGCTTACCAACCAAAACCCTTGGGGCACATGCTGTAATATCTCAAGAATCATTTATTGGATTATCAGAACAACAGAAGGTTGAAGTGCTAGAGTTGTTTAAATGATACTGTGGGATCCACTGATGGATGCCACAAATTATTTGTTAAAGTGAGAAATTTACTTTATAAATAAAAGTAATAAATAACGCTTTGTTAAAGTTTTTTATGTTTTTTATTGTTTAAGCGGGGCAAAACCAAGAAAGGTCCTTTTTTCAATACTAGTATTTCCTATTTAAACTAATTCAAATCTTGGGACCATGGGTATTTGAGGCTAAAGTATTATAAAGCTAAGTCATCCAAATTAGTGAATATAGGCTTTTGGCCTATCAGATTGAAGATAAATTTTTTGAGGCAAAACTGACCTGTGTGGTAATGTTTTGATAAATTGTATCCAATCACCAGCGAGTAAAATCTTCTCACCTTGACATTGGTCAGACTTGTGTGGTAATGATAGGTTAATTTGTACCCTATCATTGTCAAATAAAATCTTCTCACCTCGACGGTGGTCAGACTTGTGTGGTAATGATTGGTTAATTTTCACCCTATCATTGTTGAGTAAAATCTTCTCACCTCAGAGGTGATCAGACCCATGTGGTAACAAACACCCCAAATTTGGCTGAGAAGTCGGAGCAATCCTATTATTAGTTATTACCTTATTAAGCCAATTTTGGTTATAAACCATATTTTTCCGATAGTTAGGATTCCACTGAGAATCTGCCAAGGTCTTTTCTCCATTGGTTCTCATATTGTTGATAACCACAATATAATTCAAAGATTGGGCAGGATTTGGGCCAATCATGGTAGCAGATTTGGGAGCACTCATACCTCCAACATTCTTTTTCTTAAGTCAAGAAGGAGATTGTCTGACATTGCCCCCTCAAGAATGTTGGGAGGGGTGTAGGGTTGTAGGAAGCGTCCATGTACCCAATTTATGATAATTCCTGTAGCCAAAGACTTGATAGAATACTCATTTCCTCTCTTATACATGATGGTAAATGGCCCCTCCCAGATTAATCCAAGTTTTTCACTACGTGGAGTTATACAATTGTGGTAATATAATACCCTAACCAACACTTGAAAAGAAGGTATAGGAGCTTGGAGCTCATTGAAAGCTTGGCCTTCTTTTAACCGTTTTAGCTAGGTTGGTCATAGCCTCTGATTGAAGCTGAATGATACGGTTAGCTAACCTTCGCATGGCTTTCTCAGGTTCCTCTCCTCTATAAAAGACATCCTTTGCTAAAAGAGCAGGTATGCCCGGTTCTCTGCCATACAAAACTCGGAAAGGGGACATTTTCAAAATCTGATGATAGCTTATCCAATAAGCCATAAGAGCACTTGGGAGATAATGATCCCAATGAAGGGGATCAGACAAAGCCATTTTCTGTAAAATAGAAACCAGAGTACCATTTTCTCGCTCAACTGTACCATTGGTTGATGGGTTATATGGAGCTGAGAACAGTTGCTGGGCTCCCATAGAAGTAGCCAAGATTTTAACTACTCTGGAGGTGAAATTTTTCCGTTGTCACAGAGTAGTACTTGGGGGCACCCATGTCGAGTGAAAATATTTTGATGAAGAAAGGTGGCATTGGCCTTAGCAGTTTGGGCTGGCAGCACCACAGCTTCAACCCACTTCGTGAAGTGGTCAATGCCTACCAAAAATATATCTGTTTCCACCTGTGGTTTGAGGAAGCGGCCCTACTACATCCAAGCTTAGGGTATGGAACAGCTGTTGCGGAATAGTTGGCTGATATTGGTATCTAGTCTTGAACCGAGACTGCTTCTTACATTTAAGGCAAGCATCCAAGACTTCAATGATAGCTTCCGTGATTCCCTCCCAAAAGTACCGATCCTTTATCCATTCAAAGGTTTTCTTTACTCCTCCATGGCATAAAGTTGAATGAGCTTCCAGAATAACAGGTACACGTTCTGAGGGCCGTAGGTAAGGCAACCACTTAACCCCACTTGTTTATACAACTCCTCGCTTTCTACTTTAGTGTTATGGGAGTGCCAGGCCAACATCCTCTGTACAGGCTCATCTTCATCTTCCCAGTCGTTTGGGGTCATTAAAAGATCATACAGCCGCTCCGCTTCACTGTTATCTAAGTGGAGGATGGGCAGCCGAGTTAACCCATCAACATTCATGTGGCAGGTTCCAGCACGGTGTTCAACTTTCATATCATAACGCTGGAGCTTTAGAGCCCAGCAAACTAACTGCCTCGTAGGGTCCTTCATGTTTTGCAACCATTTTTTAAAGATGCGTGGTCCATAATCACAGTGAAAGAGGTCCAATACAAGAAAGGGCGGTAATGCTTCACTGCTAGCAAAAGGTCAAGACACTCTTTCTCAGTAACACTATAGTTGCATTCTGCCTTTGATAGCATCTTACTAAAATATGAGACAGGATGATCTACCCCTTTTTCAACTAATTGGGCTAGGATGGCCCCGACGGCGTAGTCTGAAGCATCTGTAAACAAGATAAACGGTTTTCCATAATTGTGATGCTTTAGAAAGGCCGTTTTTGTTGCAGCAACTTCATTGTTTCAAAAGCAGCCTTCTGTTCAGTGCCCCCATTGAAAAGTAATATTCTTTTTCAGCAAGCGAACAAGGGACTCGCTGAGTTGGGAAAACTTAGGGATGAACTGATGTTAATACCCCATTATCCCTAAGAATACCTGTATATCCCTTAGGTTTTTGGGAGGTGGCATTCTGGCAATCGCTTCAACCTTATCTTGTATGGGTTGGATACCTTCTCTAGAAATGGTATGTCCGAGGAAGTTTAATTTCTTTTGGAAGAAAGAACACTTTGGAGGTTTTAATTTGATAGTTGAGCGTTGTAAGTGTTGGAATACCTCCTTCAAATGATCAAGGTGTTTGTTAAAAGACTTTAAGAATATGGTAATGTCATCAAGGTAGATGATGACGCAGGTTAACTTAAGATCCTGCAAAATGTGATCCATCGCATGCTGGAAAGAGGCAGGTGCGTTGCACAACCCTTGAGGTAATTGCATGGGTTGGAAAAGACCTTTGGTGCATATCAACGCGCATTTCTCTTGATCTTGAGGAGATAAATCCATTTGCCAATAGCCACTGGCCAAGTCCATGGCTGAGAAGAAATTCGAGCCTGAAAGCTGGGCCAGGGCATCATCAATGCGTGGGATAGGATAGCTAATTTTTTTATAAGATTGTTTAACCTGCAATAATCCATAACTACCCAATGACCTCCATTTTTTTCTTCTTAATTAGCAAAAGGGGGAGGACAAAGGGCTTTGAAAAGGAACTAATAACCCCGCATCTAACAACTGTGTGAGTTCCATCCTCATTTGTTGTTCCTCCATCTTTGACTTGCAATAAGGTTTTGACCTAATGGGATGGGCATCACCCACATCAATGGAGTGACACCAGCCCTTCATGTGGCCATAATCATTGTCCAACTTCGAAATATATATTACTATACTCATCCAGAAGAGTTTGCACTTTCTACAACTCATCTAAGGTCAGCTCATCCAAAATATGGACGTTTGGCGAGGTACATACCAGGTTATATGCGGGTAGACCTAAATCTGCCATTGAGCAATAGAGTGGATTTGTTCAACTTTCTCCATAGGGAGTAAAAACCCTTGGCCCACCTCCTGGTGCTTTCTTACAATTATGTCCTTCTTAGTGAGGTTTCCCAACAGTAGAGTAATAGGCCTCTGATAGGCTGGGTCTAAAACGCCAGGCAATACCCGAGGCTCAAAAGGGCTAACTCCATCGATGCTTAAGAGGTGTAATAAGCAGTGGCGTGGGATTTGGAGCGTGATTTTCGTGTCAACCACTCGTTATTCACCCGGCTTAATCACCACCTCATCTGCCACATAAAATGGAATACCATCGCTAGCCTCCACTGAATCAGGCAACTTCTTAGTGTTGCGCCCAGAAGTGACATAATGTAAAGACAAAGCAGAAGAGGGGTATTCAACCATGCAAGAGTATTCATTCTTGATAGGTTCTTTGTTGGATAAGATTAATGGAACTTCGTAGTTCATTAAAGATAGGAACCCTTGCTTCATGTTGATGATGCCTTCATATTCAATCATAAACTGAGTACCTATGAGCATATCATAAGAGTTATTATCTAAGGTTACAGCGGGGGCTGATAGGATAAGCTTCTTAAAGCATATGGGAAGAGAGGAATAAGCGCCAAGGGCGCGGGTGTTGTTTGGGCCCGCAGTTCCAAACTCCTTGTTATAATCCAAGTCAGGCATCAATTTAATATTTTTCATCAGCTGAGATGAGATTACATCCACTGGAGAACCTGTATCCGAGATAGCCAGCACCCGGACTTTGTGAACAACTACCTCAACCTTGGTAAGTGTGCTTTCAAAGTTGGATGATAGCACTAAGACCTCCTTGAGATGAAAAGTAGAGGTTAATTTGCGTGCGGTCTCAGGGTGAGTCTCCAGAATAGACTGCATGGTATGCCCTCACTGTAAAGGGCGAATAAGCTCAATAGGAGCTGATCAGCGTCACTGGCTGTGTCAATCATTGCCATACAACCTATAACTTGGTGGAGGTAGGTATCCTCAGGTATGGTGGTTTCATCCACTACTTCGGCGTTTAGGCGATCAGGGACCTCCACTTCCACAGGAGCTCTTAATAAATAGTACCCAACATCATCATAACCCCCCTCAGAGTCAGCTCAGCGGTATTCTCAACCATGGGCAAGGCTGCAATTGAAGTAGGGGAGACAGCACTAGAGGTTGAGTAATTAGCTTTGCTTCAACTGGCATTTTCACAACCCCAGTAGTTCTAGAGAATATACCCTTGGGGCGCGCACTTGTTGGCTGAGTTAAAAGAGAACCCACAGTAGGGATCTCCGCTTTACATAAATGAGAGATGTCCATTTTACATTGCGCTGAAGAAGCAGGTTTTGCAGAGAGGATAGGCATAGGTGGCCTCACTTTCAACGGTTCACTAGGCCGCAGCTCACCTAAAGGAATATGGGTGACGTCTAACGAAGCCTCTTTTATACACGGAAGTTTGTAAAGTGGCATTTCACTGATATGATATGCCTGGCGAGAGAGGGTTGTGACGCTAACCCTGTTATATATGGCGGCAATAGCATCATCCAGGGTAAGCAGGTTAGACGTAGCCAGACTTTGAGCAGTGAGATAGAAACACTTAGAAAAACTAACGAGGGTTTCACCCCCATACATAGCAGGGCGCATGAAAGCCTGTTTTTCCCTGTATAAGCTCTGCTTGGATCCAAATTCAGCCAAGAGGGCCTTCTTAACATCTGGCCAGGTGTGCTGAGGATCCAGGTGAGGAACGATCAACTCTTGGGCTTTGAAGCTTAAACAGGGAAGCACGTACTGAACTTTATGTTTATCAGTGGCGCCATCCATTGCAGCTTTATAAACGTACAAAAAGGAAGCAATGCTCCCTTCACCCGGGGTGTATCTATCCTTTATAGGTAATTTGAATGGCCGTTGCTCTAGCTTTTTGAGACGGGAGAAAGAGCTGGCTAGTTGCTTCTCAAGAGCAACTAATAATGATTCAGAAGAGCTGCTCACGTTTGCAGCTTTATTGCTTTAATACTTACTGAATATTCAGGGTGACCCCCTGTAGTGAGCACCAGTTTGTGGGATCCACTGACGGATGCCACAAATTATTTGTTAAAGTGAGAAATTTACTTTATAAAAAAAGTAATAAATAACGCTTTGTTAAAGTTTTTTATGTTTTTTATTGTTTAAGTGGGGCAAAACCAAGAAAGGTCCTTTTTTCAATACTAGTATTTCCTATTTAAACTAGTTCAAATCTTGGGACCATGGGTATTTGAGGCTAAAGTATTATAAAGCTAAGTCATCCAAATTAGGGAATATAGGCTTTTGACCTATCAGATTAGAGATAAATTTTTTGAGGCAAAACTGACTGTGTGGTAACGTTTGATAAATTGTATCCAATCACCAGCGAGTAAAATCTTCTCACCTTGACGGTGGTCAGATTTGTGTGGTAATTATTGGTGATTTTGTACCCTATCATTGTCGAGTAGAATCTTCTCACCTCAACAGTGGTCAGTCTCATGTGGTAATAATTGGATAATTTGCACCCTATCATCATCAAGTAAAATCTTCTCACCTTGACGGTGGTCAGACTTGTGTGGTAATGATTGATTATTTGCACCCTATCATCATCGAGTAAAATCTTCTCACCTCAGAGGTGATCAGACCCATGTGGTAACAAACGCCCCAAATTTGGCTGAGAAGTCGGAGCAATCCTATTATTGGTTATTACCTTATAAAGCCGATTTTGGTTATAAACCATATTTTTCCAATAGTTAGGATTCCACTGAGAATCCGCTAAGGTCTTTTCGGCATTGGTTCTCATATTGTTGATAACCACAATATTATTTGAAGATTGGGCAGGAGATGGGACAAACATGGTAGCAGATTCAGGAACACTCATACCTCCAACATTCTTTTTCTTAAGTTGAGAAGGAGATTGTCTGACAGATACTCCAAAATTTTTGCCAAAGATGACCAAGATTTAGGTTGTGCAAAAGGAGTACAGCATTTTGTTGATACCAGGGACCATATGCCTATTAGAATGAGGCCAATTTGGTGCCCCAGAGCCAGTGATAAAATAGTCAGTGAAGAGTTAGACAAATTGTTGAAAAGTGGAATGATAGTGCCATCCAAAAGCCCGTGGGCCAGCCCTGTTTTATTTGTAAAGAAAAAAGATGCCAGCAATTGAGTTGTGATCAATTATTGATGCCTCAATGCCATTACAAAAAAGATTCATATCCGTTGCCCAGAATTGATGATGCTTTGTACCGTCTGGGAGGGGAAAGCACTTTACCACAATGGACCTCATCTCAGGATATTGGCAAATTGAGCTGCCACCAGAGGAGCAGGAAAAGTGCGCGATGATTGCTGCTTAAGGGATATTTTAACTAACACGCATGCCATAGGGGCTGTGTAATACACCGGCAACCTTTCAGCGCGCAATGGACACGATTTTGGGGGATCTTAAATTGTCCCGTGTTCTGGTGTACCTGAATGACATCAATGTCTTTTTGTGAACGTTTTCTGAACGTCTGGAGCACCTTGAACAAGTGTTCAAATGGCTGTTGAAGGCTAATATGAAGATAAAACCCAGAAAATTTCAATTCTTTGAAGAACAACTGGAATACCTTGGGTTCATCATTGATTCCAAGGGCTTGTGGCCTCATCCTTAAAAGGTGGAGGCGATTAACAATATGTAACCTCTGATGAGTATGAGAGATGTTCAAGTGTTCTTAGGCATGGTAGGATACTATCAAAGATTTGTGGAAGGGTTCGCGAAGATTGCCAAGCCTCTATTCTACTTACTACAAGGAGGAGTTCGTTTTTGCTGGGCAGAGGAATGCCAACAATCCTTTGAGGCTTTGAAAAACAAAATGAGCTCAGCGCCTATCCTCTGATATTCCAATTTCAGCAAGCCTTTTATCATACAAACCAACGCCTCATTGACTGCGATTGGTGGTGTGCTATTGCAGATTGGGGATGATGGTGAGGAGCATCCAGTCGCTTATTGCAGCAGGACGCTGAATAAGCATGAGCGTAATTATACAGTGACTGAAAGAGAATGTCTGGCTGTCATCTATGCTTATAAAAATTTTGGGTTTACATTCATGGCACCAAGTTTCAAGTAGTAATGGATCACAGCTCATTATGATGGCTCCACAATCTCAAGGAACCTGAAGGACGGTTAGCCTGCTGGGCTTTGAAATTACAAGCATATGATTATGAAATTATTTATAGAGCTGGAGCGGCCCATCAAAATGCAGATGGACTATCACGACTTCCTATTGTAGCTGTCCTGAGCAGTTTGGCTGATGAGCTTTATGAAAAAATGATTAACTGAAAGTATGGAGATGAGCCACCTGAAGTTCAAAAAAGTGATCAAAAAAGCATTAATTGACATTGAATATCAAAATGGAGTTCAATACAAACTTAAGCCAATAGACAACGTCGAATCTTCCCAAAACCTTCCACTGAATGGAGATTATTACACAAGCACACAAGGCTGTCAGATATGGGGGAATGACCAAGATTCTAGAATTTATTTGATCAAGTTACTATTGGGATTCCATGTGATTCAATATCCAAGACATGCTTGATAAATGTCATTCATGCCAAATCACAAAACCTATGAAGTAAGATGTGAAATCTCATTTGATCAAACCTGACAGGGCCTGGAATACCGTGTCATTTGATATAATTGGCCCTTTGCCTGTGAGTAGCCTAGGCAACAGATACATAATTATTGCTGTTGACTATCTAATGAAATAGGTGGAAGCGAAAGCAATTCAAGATGTTTGGGCCTTAACTACTACCAAGTTCATTATGGATAAGATTATTTATAAGCACAGATGCCCCCAGAAGATCTTGACGGACAATGGCACATATTTTACTGCTCAGATGGTACAACAGCTAAATAAGTTGATTTTCATCAAAGGAGTGTTGTCAACACCATACCATCCTGAGACTAATGGTATGGTAGAGCGAGTGAATGGCACTTTAGTTGGCATTTTACACAAAAACGCAGCCTTGGCGCCTTCGCAATGGGCAACTTCAATTAGTGTGACCATGTTTGCATACAATATCAGACACCACAGCAGCACAGGCCACTCTCCATTTTGACTTTTGTATGGTAGACAGCTCGCTCTGCCTCCATTATTATATTCAGTACTAAGTTTAACTAATGCAATTAACCCAAATAACTATGTTGAGCAACTATTGAAGAACCTAATCAAGTTGCAATCCAAAGCTTATCAAAACGCGTTTAGTCAAAAACTATTCAGAAGAGCTATGATGACGCTAAATGAGCTATGGTGACTAAGTTCAAGGAAGGAGATTTAGTAGTATATTGTGACACTCATAGCGCAGGCCGCATGCACAAGCTAGCCTCGCTTTGGAAGGGTCCATTTATTATATTGGAAAAATTGTCTGAAGATGTATATACCATTAAGGATCAAGGCGGCTGGGTTGTGAATTGAGTACACGCTAAGTTCCTTCATCCGTATCATAGTAGAAAATAATATTAAAACATAAAAAATAAATATATATATATATAATAAAAAGTAAAAAAGAAAAAAAATAAAAATAATAATTGCAAGCCATAGAGTTTAATTTATTAATTTGATGCCTCGCTGGCATTAGAACTAGGTTCCCCATCTTTGGTAGGGGGAGGAGAGCATGATCAAACCAGAGAACCCTGCAACAGAACCGGTGAGAGGCGAATTTCATACAAATCCTGACTATCTAGACCCTGGAGGAGATGTGCTAAACCCAAGAAAGCTTGGCACCAGGCACGCTGGCCCTGTCAGCTTAGGAAAGGCCATTGAACTAAAGGGAAAGTCCATTGGTAGGGACTTTAGAATATGTGGGAGAGGTTTGACTCAGGAGTAAATGCCGCCAAAAGGAAGATACAATCAGCAAGAAGGCTTTCACGGCAGGGGTAAATAGAGGGGAGGAACTCTTTTGCACGAAATGTTTGGGAACGGGCCTCATCAAAACCCTGCACATGTCAGGCATGGTATTGGTGGGAAGCAACAAAGGAGGGAAGTGAATGCATGCACCCAAAAAAGCCAACTGGGGGACATACTTCTCAGGAAGCCCCTTAGCCAAGCTCTTACAAAGAGCTTGGTATAGCTCCAGGATGCGCCAATCCTTCAAAATCTGAGTCTTAAGGCCCAACGTGACATGAAAATTGGTATATACTGAAGCGGGTTCACACCAAAGCCTAGCAACTGAGTTAGCAAAAATAAGGGCCTGGTTGGCCTCAAAAAATATTGTATGCGGCAACCTCAGGACCAGTTGCAAGTGCAGATGACAAGTAGGCGTTCACAAGCTCCAACATCAAATTAAGCTCAAGACCCAACGAAGCCACACTGCCCACATGCAAGGAGGAAGCAAGATTCTTTGAAGTGAAGATGATAAAAAGTGAAAACAAGAAGTCCAGAAGAAGATCCCCATCTGAGGCAAAATTGATTGTGGATCAGGGTTTCTTTGGACTGAACGGCTTCAGAAGGCCAAAGAGATAAAGAATATGTCAAAAGAGGATCCCGCTTGACCCATCAGGATGTTCAACTGACTGTACCTGAAGCCATGGGGCTTGTTTGGGTTGATCAATTGGTGTTATTGCAGCGGGTTGTGAAGCCAAACTTTCTATTATTGTGGAAGTGTAGCTGGTCAACCCATCTTGAGAAACCATGGGCAACACGCCCAAATTGACCATAGCTCGCCGCATGGACTTGCTTAGCCTTAGGAAGGCTCATTTGTCTGAGGCGGAAAGGCTACTGAGATAACGTTCATACTTTGAGGAACGTGAAAAGTTAGACATTGTGACCCAAGAAGAAGGTTACCCACCGCTTATATCCAGTCAAGGTGGGGGAAGTGTTGAGTAATTGACTGGACCTAATCGTCAGATATTTGATAGGGACATAATAATGTTAGCATGCTTAAAACTCATTATAGATCATATCAGATATCAGCAATTATGGATCAGGTATATTCTAAGCTTATGCAAAGCTTAGGATCCGCGACCTAGCAATTTTACTTAATAATATTTGACCATGATGACATGGGCTTGAGGGCTTTGTTGGTTAGGTCAGACTTAAATTAAGTTTTGAGTTAATGACTTGTGCACGTGGGCTTTGTTGGTCTATGTCAAAGATAGTTTTTAATGTCAGTTGAGCTTTTGATCAAATTGATTACTAATTAGTGATACAAATAGCCTTGATATGTACTGTCAATTACATGTGAAAGAGAATCAGTTCAGCTATTTGCAGACACATCTGAAACGCCATCTTGAGAATGATGACGGTGTTTACTCTGACCCTGAGGCTGATCATGATGTCCTGAGTCGAAGTATTTGTAGATGTTCTTACAAACATTATATGTGGCCAAGTGCCATTAAAAATGAGATGTCATGGGTAAGATGTGGTGAACATAGAACACTATAAATAACCCTCAAGTTGATGCTAACAAAATACATTCAACTACTGGATTAGTTTATAGTTTAACTTATAAACTTTTGTGTTTAGTATTTTACTTTATTTTAAATTTATTGCGGGGAAGGCCAACCATGGGACAGACACTTCCGAATATGACTCAGGAAAGATAAAACTTAGTACCAGGGGAGGCACCCCAGAGAAGCGATGCTATCTCTTGTTGCCAGCGGGAACGCCACTTATGGGGAGGAGGAAGGAACGTGTGAATGGGCCATAGCCACTATTGAGCACGTGTGGAGGAAGGGTTCTGATTTGATGAACCAGACTGGGAACCAGGAGGAGACCAGCTGTCAGCGATGCGGTGGAGGTATCCAAACATCCACGCTTGAAAGTGGTCCACCAAATGAGACCGGAATCTGTGGACAGCTTCTGGGAGGGTGGGGATGGAGCCAGCGATGGCATTCAAGACAATCGTGTAGATAGTCCACATGGCGATTGCAACCACCAGAGCACGGAGGGAGGGTGGAAGGGGGAGGCCATTGATGAAGCAAACATATCTCTTGACAAACTGAAGGGATGCGTTTGATCCTGGCCCAGCAGACGTTGAACTTCGCGCCATATCACTTTAGAGGTGGGGCACTTCTCCAGGCGGTGGAACAGCGTTCCATACTGGCACACACATGACACAGGATGAGTGTAAAGCGTTAGAGCGCTCAGCTGTACGATACACCCGCCTCAGACAGCGCCACACATTGGAGCGGACTTGAGGCTGCAACAGAGGATGGTGTGCATATTTCCAGATAGTCTTTTGGGTCTCAGTGGAATAAGGGATGTCCATCATGTCCAGGTAGTCCACCCTGGATAGGACATGGGGTTGAATGGGGATCACGCCATCATGGATGGGTAGCCCCTATACTCTTGTGTGAACTGAGGAGAGGGGCGGCCTCTTCAGGTTGTATGGCCACTAATACGAATTCTCCACTCTGCACTTTGCATGGAGAGTAGGATTCATTTGTAGTGAGTTTTAGTCCCATGAGGACCTGTGGCCGATGTGTGTGATGCGAGGTATTTCATCAGGGAGTGGGGGTTTGATGGATTGTTGAGGCCCAAGGCTCGGGAGAAGTTGGAGCAGGCCGCGCGGGACCAGTGTTAGATGGGAGTGTAGGAGCGGTGACAGCTGCGATCCAGGTGCTAAGGATCTTGGTAGCATGGGCTTTGAAGTCAAGCAGGCCCATGCCACCTTGATGATGAGGGCCAAACATGACCTCTAGCTGTACTGGTGGAGGACGGCCTGACCAAAGCCATCCTTGCAGCAAAGCATACAGGGATTTGAAGAAGCTTGGGGAGAAGGGGATGGTGTGGGCTCCAAACCGGACTTTGGATAGGAGCATAGAGTTGGCAAGAATAACCCTGCCAGTGAGGGTAGTAGGGTGGGCTCTGAGAGAGGCGATTCGCTTCGTCACGTTGTCCAGTATATAGCACTCCATTACTGCTGACGCATACCCACCTGCCTCCATCCACACGCCCAAATGGCGCACCGGTCCTATGGTAGGACGTGGCACGAAGGGGAGCACCAGTGAAGCGGTGTGTGTTGAGTTAGTAAGGCGTGGATGTGGGCGAGCAGATGGGCCAGGTTGGGACTAATTGCTGGGGCCCAGCAGTTCTGAAACCGACCAAGGAGGATGATTTCGGTTTGGAGGCGTTCAGTGCCACGTTGCTTACCCAGGAATATTCCTGGATGAGGGCTTCAAGAGCGCGTTCATCTTTGTTATTAGACACCCCCACCACGCAATCATCTGCAAATGCCATCATCTTGACTGGGGTTTGGCCTGGCACATGGACCCAGTGAGTTGGGCATTCGCATTTCGCAGTAGTGGGTCAAGGCTGAAGTTGTATAAGAGTGGGCTGAGGGGGTCCCCTTGTCGCAAGCCCCTTTGAGGGTGGACTACTTCCGTTAGGAAGCCTGGGCCACGCACTGCCATTGTCGCAGATTCCGTGAGCAGCATTACCCAGTTTATGAAGCGGGGGGTAGGCGGAATTGATGGAGGCAGGCCCTTAGGTATTCCCAGTTTACTCTATTGTAGGCCTTTTGTTGGTCCAAGAATATCAGTGCCCCAGAGGCTGTGGACTGACATGCATTAGCCACAGAGTGCACGTTATCCCAAATTGACCTTCTGGGGATGTAACCAAATTGTTCTGGGGAGATGGTGGCAGAAGCTACAGTCCCTAAACGGTTAGCCATGATTTTTGTTAAAATTTTGGTGTCTGTGTTTGTTAGAGAAATGGGGTGCCAGTTGGCTAAGTCAAGCTTATCCCCTTTTATGAAGAGTGTGACAGTAAAGGCCTCATGTCCTCCTGGTAGGAGGCGCGTTTCCAACAGGCTTTGGTTAAGTGAGGCTAGCAGCAATGGGGATATATATTTGAAATATTTTTTGTAGAACTCATATGGAATGCCATCTGGGCCTGGGCATTTTTGGTTTGGCGCACCGCGAATGGCTGTCCATAATTCGTTTGGAGTAATTAAATTCATTATTTCCAGGTATCAGAAAATGGTGCAGATATGAGCTCAGTCGTGAAATTCTGCCATTTCAGCCAGCTGAATTGGTTCAGCTTGGTATAACTTGGAGTAATATCTTTGCATTTTGATTGCCACTTTGGCCGGTGTGTCCACAATGGAATTATCCGATCTTCGCGCCTGTGTGCAGTCCACGCTCTGGCGTGGTGTGAAAATTTTTTTTTAAAGAAGTATGCAGTGCACTTGTCACCTTTAGTGATGCGTGTGGCCCTGTATTGGACACAAACCCAATGTTTGTGTTGCCTTTCAAGTGCGTTGAGGTGGGCAGCTGCCTCAGCCCACTTCCAGCCCCATGCAGGGCTGTATCCTGTGGCTGGAATGTTGGACTTCAAGTGGGCCAATTCTGCCAGAGCACGCGAGATAACCGCTGATGTGGCTCGTGAGCATCTGGAGGAGAGATGGTGATAGTGGCGGATGGTGTCCTCTTTGAAAGTTGCCCATGTGGAAATGGGGTCCGCACAAAATGGTGCAACAAATGATTTTGCCAAAGTTGCCTCTTCCACCCACGTGGAAAATTCTGGTGACGCGAGCTTGGGGGGGCGGATTTTGCACCAATGTGGGGCCTTTGCAACTGTGACAGGTAAGTGGTAGGTTATCGAGACCAGTCGATGGTTGGAGAATTCCATTTTCGTTGTTTTGAAGTGGGAGATGTGGGGTTGGAATTTCGCCAGCGTTAGAATAAGGTTGATGTGGGTCATGGATCTTAATTGGCCGTTGTGGACGTGGGGACGCGTCATATTTTTGAGCAGTGGGGCATGTCATGGCAGTGCATCCATTAACCCAAGGGTGGCTTTTAGAACGCGTAGTTCTATGTGACCCTGTGGGGCGTGGGGTGAGGGAGGCCACCAGTCCGTTGGTGAGGTTAGCCAACAGTTCATGTCGCCAGCTAGGAAAAATCAGGGGGTAGCAGGAGGGATTTGACCAATGAGAAAATTCCTGACGCTCGTGTGCACCATTTGGGGCATAGATGTTGATGATTGTGTGTGCAACGTCAGCCCACGAGAAGGTGATGATAAGCACTCGGCCATTTGGGAATGTTTCTGAGGATATGAATTTGAATAAATTATTTTTCTGAATTAGCACCCCAAAGTGCTTTGACTAAAAGGATAGGGATGGGAGGAGCATTGTTTTCCAAGCTTCCTCGGAACCTTGTGGACAGTGGGACTCCTGGATGGCCATGATATCCACAGGTAAATTGTGTTGTAAAAAACTCAGTTTCCTAGCCCAGGATGGGGAGGCCTTGAGTCGGGTGATATTCATCATCCCTATGGTGAAGGTTTCCCCCATTGCACCTTAGGTGCAGGGGTAGGCCCTGGGCCCACCAGCCTCTTCAAGGTCCCCACGGGCTTTCACAGCAGTGCAGGTGTTAGCAGCAACGCTATTGGGGTTTTTGTTAATTTTTGCAGAAAGAGTCAAATTGGCTTTGGCCTTCGCTTTTTGTTTTCTCAACGTTGGACGAATTTTTTGTGGTGCGGATGAGTTTGGTGCACCGTCGGGCAGGTCAAAAATTTTTTTCAGTTGGGATAGGTCCCAAGTCAGTTTTGACTGGAGCTTGGGTGCAGCAATTGGGTGAGATCAAATCTCCCATCAGATCCTCAGATTGAGTGGCCCACTCGGCATGGGCTTCCCAATCTGATTGGTTGATGGATTCCTGAGTTGCTTCCACCACAAAGGTCTCCATGTCCTCCTGGCGTTGTGAGTGTGGGATGGCAGTGGTGGCCTTGGCCGCTTCCTTGGCCGCGGCCCTACAGGCCTGCTTGGCCTTCTTCCACTCCTGCAGGGAGATGGGCTTTACCAATAGGTAGCAGCCTTGTGCTCCCCATGGGAAAGCCTCCTTGGTGCTTGCAGTTGGTTCATAGTGCGCCTCTCCACTGGCCATGGCCACCGAGGGGTGCTCTTGGAATGTGACGCCCTCCTTGATGGGGCATGCGTGCGCCTTATGGCTGAACGCGTCACAGTGGGTGCAAATGGGGGGCGCACTGTCCACGGTTACCCGGAATGGGTGGGTGGTATGCCCTGCGATATCAATAAAAGTGGAGTGTGGGATCTGGGTTAGGTCCTTTGTGATCTCCTCAGTTGGGGTCAGAACTGTGATGGCTTTGCCGGTGCACAGGTGTGTCATCAGCGTGAAGCGTTGCATTTTAAAAGATTGTATTTCGCCATATATGACGAGACCATCTTTCAGGTGTTGCTCCAAAATGTCACGTTTTACCGTAGTAGGCAATAAGTCAAATGTGTGGAAAATTTGGTCTGATTTTGTCCATCTGGTGCATTTGGTTTTGATGACCCGTTGCCCTTTGGGGAGGTTGACCACTATGCGCACCGCTGCAGCCTCATCTGCTGCTATTTTGCTTTTGAAACCTAGGTCCAGCCAACTGTGCGACATGGAGTGATGTGCAACGTACACTGCAGTTGGGAAAATTTTGTGTACATCTTCACAAAATTTTTCCCATAAGGCCATTTTTTAGATGTCCAGATACACACAGACTCCGAATTCCACTGACAAAAGTGGCTGGGAGTGTGGCGTGTTGATGTACTGGTTGCATCATGCTTGCCATGCGAGTATCTCTGGGGAAATTGTGACCGCTGGTTTTTTGAGATTTTTGTCTATTCTGCCGGATTCTCTGGGGCGTTTTCGAACGTTGGAGGCCACAGGCCTTCCACCTGCTCCTCTTACCTTGCTTGCCCAACTGCTCCCTGACATGGGCGCAGACTAATCTCCTCTATGAGATTATCAAGCTAGATTTAGTCTTGAATTGAATAGGTTGCAAAAGTGTTTGCAACGAGGAAGAAAAGTTTTTTTAGTATTTTACTTTGTACTAGTTGGTATTTACCTGGGATCATTAAGATCAGGGCGGCGTGCCATCATCTAAGTAAACTTCAGGGTATACGATTTGAGTACTACCAAGAAGTTATATTTTAAATTCTAGTCACCATCCTGTCTATTGTTATCATAAAATAGATGCACGACACTCCAACCCACATCTGAAGAAGAACCAGCCCTCTGAAGCAGAACCAAAATTCAACACTAAACTGACTGATTGCCATATAACTGGTTTATTTATTTAGGGTGATTGTTTTTGGGTATGATATTAGTAGTTATTTTTTTTATCTTATATTTATAACATCTTAATTAAATAAGTTAAAACTTAAAGTATAGTAGATTAAATTGTTTGATTAACTTTAACTATTCTACTTTATAAAACTCTAATACTGAATAATATAATGCATAGCCTAAATTAGTAAGTCCAGAAATATGAGACCTTCTAAAAATAGCCCTGCTTCACATCAGAAAGCTGTAGCAAATTATCATTAATCACATCCTGAAGTACACCAAAAAGCTGTAGAAAATATCAGGAATCACATCCTGAAGTGCATCAACAAGCCATGGCCAAGTATCAACACACATCCAGAGATACATACACAAGCTGTGGCCAAATATCAACGCACACATCCAGAGGGCAACAGAATACTAAATAACCTAAAGACTGCATATGCTACAACTTATGATGACAGAAAACCATCTCTCTGTCATGGAAATGGCAGAAGAGGTTTAGACCGGCCTGCCAGTTGGGATGCATAAGCACCCAAAAAGCAAGCCAGAATGCCAGAGGCATTGCCAACCAAATGATGTTATATGGAGCCAGGCATTGTGAAATGACAAATCGTTGGTGTAGAACAACAATGAGTATGATCTTGACAGCGAACCACAATGTTCCCATCCCTGACCCAGGGGGCCTTGCTGCAGGGGGTGGGATCACAGAAATAGTTTCAATGAGTTCATCAGCATATGGGGTCATTTTAACCTGGGAGGCAAGGGGACAGATTCTCGCTTGCAGTTGGTGAATGTAAGGCCACATGATCTCCATGTACTGTTGCCAAAAGTTCATGATAGCAGGGTTGTAGTGCCAAAAATATCTGACACGCTGAATCCAATCAACAACTGAGGGGGCCATAGTGACCACTAGTACTGGTAGAGCCCATCCAGTATATGGACTTACAGGCCACCAGGGAAACGCCATCAGGGATGTGGCCAGAAGGAGCAATATAATAAAAAATGTTTGGCTTTTTCAGAAAAATTTTATTGAAAGGAAAGGAAGAAAATTGACCAACAATTTTCTCAGTGCAATGCAGCTGATTAAATAGTGGTTGATTGGGGTAGTGACAAGCTGGGATTGGGACCCGCAATTTTGACCTAACTGGCGAATTATTTGGGAATGGGCGGGTTAGTTCTCTGGGAATTGGCATCAAAAAATTTGGCGGTGGGCTGAGTCACTGTTGGTTTGACCTTGAACGTCCAAACCAAGGCTCAGCCTACATTTCTGACAGTTGGTGCAATAGCGTTTGGCCTGGCAAGCGGTGGGAATCCCCCAAGGCCACCCCACATAGGGAGAATCCATTTGGTTGGGAACAGGTTCAGGACACCCAACCCGCCCGTGCTCAGTTGCTGGGCCATTCATTCAGTCAGTGGTATCCCATTGGCCATAATGCCCGAATTGTCAACAGGGGACCACAAATACTTGTTGATGACATCCAATGCTATAGCCTGCCCATTGAGGATGATCCCCAATGTCTTTGGTAGGGAGGTGATTTGTTTAATTGTCATGTTAATCAAATTGAAACTGTTGGGTATTCTGGCTGATAACTCAGTCTTCATACTTTTCCGGCCATTTGAGATCTGAACATCAGGCGGATTGCCACTCAAATTAGTTCCAATTGATTTCAATTTGACAATCTTGGCGAAGATTTCGCTGATTCCCCATAACAGTTCTGCTGAGGTGAGTGTGGGTACTAGAGGTGGAATCTGAAGTGGAAGAGCTGTTACCCAGCGCTCATTTAACATGTGAGAGAGATCACCCTGAGTAATGAGGGGTACCGCCATCCTCTTCAGTGACTTATTGATTGGAAATGGAAAAATGGCCCAATCAACACCCAGGGGACGTTACCCAGGACTTACACTCTCACAGTAGGATCAATGTCTGACCAATGTCATGACTGCCTTTCTAAAATGTTTTCTGGTGAGAGAGTCACAGGAAGATATTTTTCTATATGCTGTGACAATGGAAAGATTTAAATGCCATATTCATATATTGTAAGATCTGTGCCTAAGGAATTAGAAAAACTCTTTGTCAGCCAGTCCTCATGAGGTAAAAACTTTCACAAGTACATTCACAACTACAACAGTGAATTAGCTTTTGCATCTATTGATGCTAAGGTAGACCACAGTTATGTTGAAAGAAGAGGACCAATACCATACAAAGTCTCAGAAGATGTATGGTTAAGACCTCTCACTTGATGTCAACTGAAAGGCCTGCATATGCCTGTCTCTATTATGTTGACTCTCAACAAGCACTTGAGGAGAGAATGGGAAGATCTGAGAATGACAAATGCTTGGTGACTGTCATGAGCAAGTTAGATACTATGTTGCGTCAATCAATGTGTATGCATGATTACAAGATGATTAAAGACGATGTTTCTCAAGTTGGAGAGCCTGAAACAGTTAAGCTTATGTTTTTTAAAGACCCAGAAAAGGACAAGAGGAGATACAATGGACCAAGTGCAAATGAGGCTGCAATTGTCTTTACAGGAGAAAGTGGAAACCCTCATCAAAATATTAATTTTACTGTTTCCATATCCAACATGGACTCCTTAAATATTCTAACATGAGCCCTCACATTGATCCAATGGCCTTTCCTCTGCTATTTTCCCAAGGTGAACTTGGATGGGGCCTAAACATAACTCGCATAGAGCAAAGAACAACTTCATCTCACAACAGGATAACAATGCTGCAGTTTTACAAATACAGGATAATGGTGAGAGACAACCATGAATTCACTCCTCTTCATCATGGCTGCAAGCTCTTTCAGCAGTATTTAGTTCTCTCCTATGTAAAATATGAGTCAAACAACCTCTTCTATATTCGTCAAAATAAAGAAAACTTAGAATTGAGAAGTATCAAGGACTTATGGATGCCCTTGCTTAAGCTGTAGCTGACCATCAGAGGCCAATTGTAAAAGTCTGCATATTGCCTTCAACATTCCACGGCAGTCCAAGATATATGCAACAAAAATTACCAGAAAGCCATGGCAATTGTGAACCAATATGGAAAACCTGATATTTTCCTCACGTTCACCTGCAATCCAAACTGGACTGAGATAAATGAACTGAATCCTGGACAAACTCCTCAAGGCTGACCATACTTGGTGGCAAGATTGTTTCATCTCAATCATGAAGTTCTTTTAGGTATGCTTAAAGATGGGTGTTTTGGGAGATGTCTTGCCCTCTTTTATGTTGTTGAGTGGCAAAAAAGGTGTTTTCCACATGCCCATATATTGATGATGCTAAAAGTGATGATAAAATCAGAGGAAGAGAAATGATTGATGAAGTAGTCTGTGCTGAGATACCTGACAAGACTTCCAACCCAAATCTTTTACAGCATTTTGACTCAGCATATGATAATGGACCATGTGGAGAACTTAACTGTAACTGTGTTTGTCTGGAACATGGCAAATGCATTAAGAGTTTCTAAAGAAATTTAACCCTGATACTCAAGAGGATGCTAATGGATAACTTCTCTACAAATGAAGAGATGGTAATTCTTTTATGAATAATGGAGTCAGAATTGACAATCGATGGATAATTCCATACAACAAGTTACTCCTCAAATAGTTCAATGCTCGTATCAATGTGGAGATTTGTGCCACTGTTAAGGCAACAAAGTATCTTTACAAGTATGTATACAAAGGTCAAGATTGCGCAAAGATGAAAATTATCTCTGAAAACAATGAGCATGATGAAATTACTCAATACATCGATGGTAGAATGGTGATAGCTCCAGAAGCAGCTTGGCGACTTCTTGGATTTAAATTGAACTATCAAAGCCGCCACATTGAGATATTTGCAGTTCATTTACATTACCAACATAATGTTACATTTCTGGAAACTCAAGAACGTCAGGCAATAGATAATGCTTCCACAAAAGATACAACTCTGACTGCATACTTCAAGCTGTGTCAATCAGACCCTGATGCAAGAAAGCTCCTCTATTCAGAAGTTGGAGAATCATATCGATTCATTGATAGAAAAGGGCAAAAACGAGTGTATCATTTGGATACAATTTCTCAAATGTACAGTGTTAGCCCTTTAGATTGTGAGCAATACTTCCTGAAACTTCTACTTATAAACGTTAAAGGGCTAACATCACTTGAAATCCTCCTAACTGTGAATGGCATTACATATAAAACATCTGAGGAAACAGCAAGAGCCAGGGGATTACTTGAAAATGATGAGGAGTGGTCAAGATGCCTTGAGGAAGCTTCACAATATCAGTCAGCAAAACTCTTAGGGATCTTTATACCATGATTCTGGTGTTCTGCAATCCTCAAAATTCTACATCTCTTTGAATTATTTGATCATCATCTAGAAAGTTTAAGTGAGGATTTAAGAAGAACTATACTCAGCTGATGTTTTCAAAGGTAGATGCCTTTCAGGAATCAATGATATCCTGAGACTTCATGGAACAAAGAATTCTGATTTTGGGCTTCCTGATCCAGTTTTCCACATTGATCAAGATGAAAATTATGACCAAGAAGAATATAAGAAAATTTGTAAAGAATGCTATGCCAAATACAATCAAGAGCAAAGACATGTTGTTGAAACCATTCTGCAAGCCTGTGAAGGAAGAGGAGATGACAAACTCCTTTCTATTGATGGTCCTGGTGGAACTGGCAAACTTATGTCTACAACAATTTGATGCATATTTTAAGAGGAGATGGTAAGATTGTAATTCCAATAGCCTCAACAGGAATTGCAGCAACAATGCTGAAAGGTGGAAGGACAGCTCACTCAAGGTTTAAGTTACCAGTTCCACTTAATGAAACATCAACAACACTCCTGAAAAAAATCCAAAAAGCATATTGTGAGTTGGATGCTGCTGCCTTGATGATCTGGGATGAAGTAACATTGGTACAAGGGCGTGCTCTTGAAGTTCTTGATCTGCTTCTTAGGGATATTATAAAAAGTAACATCCTATCTGGAGATAAACTCATTTTGTTGGGTGGAGACTTCAGGCAATGTTTACTTGTTATTCCAAGAGGATGTTGAGCAGCAATTGTAGGAGAATCTCTCAAGCGATGAAACATCTTCTACTCATTTAAAGAATTTAAGCTCACCCAAAGTATGAGAGTAGATCACAATGAGAAAGTATTTGCTAAATGGCTTCTGAAACTTGGAGAAGCCCATCTGCCGCATACAGAAGCTTTTGAGGATGATGGCTTTCAGATTCCTGAGCCTTGCATTGCTAAAAAAGATCTGGTAGAGCTAATTTTTGGAAATGTTCTTGACCCCTCATCCTGTGAGTCATTTAAAAATGTTGCAATCCTTACACCAAGAAAAGAAGATTCACTTGATATAAATAATAAGATTGTCAACAAAATCTGCGGTGAACCTAAAATTTACAGCAGCATTGACAATATTGAGTGTGATAATCCAGAGGAACAAAATAATTATCCGATGGAGTTCATTAACTTGCAGACTCCTTCAGGAATGCCTCCACATATACTGAGACTGAAGATAGGATCAATCGTCATGCTGCAGCATAACTTAAACACAATAAAAGGATTGTGCATTGGTACACGCCTGATTATCCAGAATATGGGTGAACATATTTTAGATGCTGAAATCCTTACTGATGATCATGCTGGTAGACGTGTATTCATTTCACATATTAATCTATCTCCAAGCCAAGCTGAGCTTCCATTCCAGCTGAGAAGGTGACAATTTCCTATTATTATGTCATTTGTCATGACAATCAACAAGTCCCAAGGTCAGAACCTTGACAAAGTTGGACTTTATATTCCAGCTCCAGCTTTTGGACATGGTCAAATATATGTTGCCTTTTCTCAAGTAAGGCACTACAGATATGAAAGTTTTTGTGGCATATTCCATGAATCAAGGACATATTGGCTCACAAGTCTGGACTCAAAATGTAGTATATTGTGAAGTCCTATAGGGGATTCTTTAATGTGTGCAACCTAATTTTTTTTGCAGGATTATATGGATAGTTTATTAAAGCCTATATAGTCTTTATTTATTTGTTTATATAGAACTAATTCCTCACTATAACCAAAGGGTAAAAAAAAGGCATGGCATAGCAGGTTACCCAAAAAAGTTAACATTTGAGAAAAGTTGGATGGGTCCTGAGATATTTCTGAAAGGAAATTCTATTGGGCATACAGATGGTAAGATATAATTTGTATTTATGAGAAAAATTCTATAACCCAGTTTAAAATACGTCACCAACTTCAAAAAGGGTTTTATTGAGTAGGCTTAATTTCTTGATTACTCATACTTTTTAGAGCTTTTTAAAGGAGGTTCTTTTTCCCAAAAAAGTTTACCTTTTGTTTGTTTGTGCATAACTCCACAACTACTAGACCAATCAGAAAAAGTTTTTCAAATGAAAGAGGATGCTCCAACTTTGGTAAGTTGTTTCAATTTTGTAAGGATTGGTATAATAAAAATAAAAAGGTTTTGTATATAGGAAGTGAAAATCTATATATAATTATGATGAATTGATATATTGTTTAGATAGAGCGATAGATAGGTATTTGATTGATTTGATAGTTTTTATATCTAATGTCATTTTTTTAATCTGACATCATTTTTTTCTGACTTCAGAAAAGGAGAAGTTCTCAATTTAACATTTTATATTATTTTTGTTTTTTATGTTTGTTCAAGCATAACTCTTAAATTAATGGACCAATTTGGATGATCCTCTTTTTCAAAAAATGAGGATGCTCCAACTTAGGTCCCATTTTACATTTGTAAGTATTGGTCCAGTTTCTGATTATTAATTTAGTAAGTATATTAAAATGGACCGGAAATGATGGATAATTGTGGGACTAATACATCGCTGGATAAACTTAATTCTGGAATTGGTGAAGTGATAGCTTCAAATTAACTTTTGACATGATATATGTCCTATGGCTGGGGTAAGTTCAAAATCCAGGCAAGTATGAGATCATAGCATGATGAGCTTAAATCATTATAGATGTTTATCATTTTTGCATAGTATGATCATAAAATCAACTAAATTGATAATATGAATCATTGTAGATGGCGATCAGTAGTTTTAGTATAATTTGACCATTAAAAACAACTAAAATTTTTTAAAAATAACTTAATTTTAGATAGAAATCAGTAAATTTACCATAGATTGAACAATAAAATCAAAATAAAGTTAATAAAATACTTATTAGTATACTATCTATGGGACACTATATATATTATATATACTAAGTTTTATTTGTATATAGAAATAATGAGCTTTCAAAGGTGATGTATAGAGATAGTGATTTTTTATATTAAAGTTATGGAAAAACCACATTATAATGCATTGAAATTTTTTTGGGAAAAAGAACTGCTTTCAATTTAAAAAACTTTCAAAAAAATGGGAAACCCCTTTTTTAAAAAAGGCTCTAAAAAGTATGATTTAATTGAGAAATTATTTATCTCAATAAAACCTTTTTTGAAGTTGGCACTATATAATAGCTGACTTATAATAGGTATTTCTAATATATATATATACTAGCACTGTATATTCTAAGTTGCTTATAGTTTACACTTAGACACAATCCAATGAAAGCTTTAATTTATATTTGTGAGCAAATTTTATAAGTCAGGTTTTAAGATGGTGCTGATGTAAGTCCCAGGGAATGTCCCCTGTGCATGGATTGGGCAATCTTCCCATTTCCGAGTAAAAAGGTTCCAAAGATGGTGGCTGTACCCCTCATTACCTAGGGTGACCTCGCCCACTTGGTAGATAAGCGCTGGGTAACAGCTCTCCTCCTTCAGATCCCTCCCCTGGTGCCCACGCTCACCTCAGCTGAACTTATCCACTGGATCAGGAAATCTGCACCAAAATCACTGAACCAAAGTCAATTTGTCCAAAACTGATTGAAATTAAACCTGAAGATTGGAAACCACATAGTCAAAAAGGGATGAAGATTGAATTATCAGCTGAAATCTGCTGACAGTTTCAATTTAGCCAGCAGTGCAATTGTCAAAACTAACCCCCTCTCAAAATTGTTGAGGATGATCCCTGACGTGCAGGTAGTATCATTGGAAGCCATAAATGATAGTTTGAAGCTCCCATCCAGAAAATTGGGAGTTGCAGCTGGTGCAACTCTTTTGACCAAATGAATGGCCCAGCAACTGGGTATGGGCGGGTTGGATATCCCAACCCATTTCCAACCAATTGGGACTGCCCCTATGTTTGGTGGCCCTGGGGAATTCTCATTGCTTGTTGAGCCAGACGCCATCATGTCAACCACCGGAAATGCAGTCAAGCCTCAGTTCAGATGTTCAAGGTCAAACTGACAGCGACTTAACCTGCTGCCAAATCCTTCAATGTCAGTTCCTATTAAGCTTATCTGCCCCCATCCCCAAAAAAATTTTCTGGTTAGGTCAAACTTGAGGGACCTGATCCCTGCTTGTTCCTGAATTAGTTGACCACTATTTAATCAGTTGCATAACGCTGAGAAAACTGTTGGTCAATTTTCTTCACTTTCCTCTCAAATAAATTCTGCCACAAAAACCACTAAACTTTACTTTATTGATATCCTTCTGGCTGTAGTCCCAATGGCATTACTCTGGTGGCCTGTCAGTCCCATTATCAGATGGGCTTTACCAGTTTTTGATGATTACTATGACTCACACCATTGTCAACTAGATTCAGAAAGCTAGATACTTCTGGCAATTTAACCCACTTATTTCAACTATACGTCATCAATATACTGGGATCTTGTGGCCTTACATCCACCATTTCCAAGCAAGGATCCGTCCCATTGTCTCCTCAGTTGTATTGAACACACCCACCAGTAACCCTGTAGAAACTATCCCAGTGGTACAATCCCCTGAATCAAGACCCCCAGTGTCTAGGTTTGTCTCCATTTGGTTCATTTTTGGATGCTATTCACAATTGCCTTACACCAACGATTTATCATTTCCCAATTCACAGCTCCATACAACGTTGTATGTGCGGCAATGCCTCTGGCATTCTGGCTTGCTTTTTGGGTGCTCATGCATCCTGTCTGGCAGGCCAGTCTAAACTTCTTCTGCCGTTTTCATGATAGCTGACTTCAAACAGGGTTTTATTGAGTATTCACATTTTTTAATTATTTCATACTTTTTAGAGCCTTTTTTAAAGGAAATTCTTTTTTACCAGAAAGTTTTATCTATAATAATATTTATTGAGAGTGATGGTGCTCATTTGTGAATCTATTTTGGTAGATGGACATTGATAGTCTTACAGTAATTAAATTTTAAACTTAACTAATTAAACACCAAACTGCATAGTAAAACCGTTAAATTTTTGAATCAACTAAAACCCACCAACCACTCAACTAAAACTAATTAAACCCATCACATCACCCAATCAAGAACTGTATACAGAAACCTTTGAGCCTGTTGAATTAGCCAAATATCCACCAACTGCTTACCACAATCAATTAGAATAATGAATTGATTAGGTTACATATGCTTACTCAAATTTATTGAGCCTTTTAAATTGACCAATTAAACAACAAACTGCTCACCCAAAATGATATACCATTTTTCTTTAATTTCAACATTTTGTATTTTGATTTCAATACATATATTTCAATTTCACCATTTTTCTTATCAATTTCAAGATTTTGTATTTCAATTTTAACATATTAAATTTTGATTTCAATATTTTCCAAGCCAATTTCACCATTTTTATTGGTAGTGATTGCATCATATCTAATTCTAGCTACAGACTCATTGTTTTATCACCATCAGTATTTTCTCTTGGTAGATTATAATATGGCATAAGGGATATAAAACTATTTTTTAACAGGAAAAAAGAGTAGGAAATAGTATGCTTGCCTCCATTTCAGCAGAATAATAAAATAAAACTAATGGTAAAATTGTGTTGAAATTGAAATATAAAATGGAAATTGATATGCAAAATGTTGAAGTTGAGAAAAAATGTTGAAATTAAAATGTAAAATGTGGAATTGAAGGAAAAATTGTATATAAAGATTACCATAATAATTTATTTGAGGTAAGCTGACCAGGTGATGGACATTACCAAAACTAAAAATTAAAATTAAAACTAACGTATTTAATTGGTTCAGACAAAACGCCTAAATGAGTGGAAGAATGAAACATTTTGAACAAAACAACCAACCAGGTGGGCAGCAAAAACTGCTTATCCCTACATAGTGGAAGGGGAGGGGGATTGGGGGGCTCATCTTTGGCAGCAGCTTCCTCCTCACAGAGTAGGGTACATGTCAAGGCGGACAGTAAGGGCGTCAGGGTATTGGCGGCATGTGGTTTGATATCACTAATGATTGGTATTTCATGGGATTTGGCAGCTAGGAAAATGGCACTGATATATTCAGCTAAAGCTTTTTTTGGCTTCAATGCGGGCATCTGGGAGTTTAACAAACGTGGCAATATTGGTTCAGATAATCTTAGCTTTAGGATTTCGTGCTACCATTACCATGTTCTGGATAGCTTTGTTGACATTTTTGTGTAACTATTCAATGTATTTTTACTTTTTTGGGTGAAGGTTGAGGGGATAACAGGAGGGAGAATACCTCCTGTAAGCATCACCACTGATTTGGCAACAGCTTTCTAGAGGGGTGACAATCTGGTGTTGTAGCTGCTTTGACTGCAAGCTGGTGGTCACTGAAAAATGATTCAGCACTATCTGTGAGGTATATAGGTGAGGGGGTATTTGGCGTCCCATTCTGCATTAATGAACCGCTCAATTTGCACAAATGGTTCTTCAATGATATTACCTGATTTGTCAATTTCAGCCAATAACTCTCATGGGTTCTGGTTGAATTGAATTGGGGAAATGGCGTACAGTTGAAGGTTAGTTGATTCATTGGAAGAAGCATGGGATTGAACTGAGGTCCAGTCCAATGCTTGATTGGAGGAATAATGTGTGGCACTGGGGCAAGGAGGAGGCTGATTGGTGGCTGTAGGTGCAGCTGCAGCTCAGGTTTGGGGGAGGGAAGGTAGGATCATACCCCATGTCAGAACTGGTGCAGGGTGGGTGGCAGATTGGAGTTTAGAGGATAACTAATCCAATCAGAAGTGGTTAAGGAGGGGCACTTGCATTTCGAGTGGTCCAACTCAAAATGGGACAGACAGATCATCCGCCCACCCTTGATGTGGGCCCAAAATGGATGGTCAGGAGCAGAAGGAAAAACGGCTTAAGGGTAAATCAGCACTGTGATTTTACTAAATTCAGGGCATATTGTGGCATATGCCTGAGGACCAGTGAGTCATGTAGCCCCATTTGGGACCACAAGTTGTAAGATGAGGTTGGAGCCATAGGCTGCCAAACCGTCCATCAGCTCCTAATGGGGCACTGCAGGGGGGAGGTGGATGGACAAACCAGCAAACTGGACCACCAAAGTGGTGTCCGCTGGGAGCTGGGTCCAAATTGTAGGCAGAGGGGGTACCCTGGAATACCAGGGGCACAGTTGCTGCAGTGGTGGTGTCAGCTTCACCTGTGAAGCTGAGGTCAAAATGCCCCTTATATGGGCAGAAATTTATAAATCTGGTGGGGGTCATCACCACCTGTGCCATTTTGATAATGGCTTGGTCATGGTATGGTAAGAGTTTCCCATAATTGACCCTTAGGCTGTAGAGCATGTTGCTCTGGGGGAGCACCAGGGGGCAGTGAGGTACCGCTTGGGTACAAGCAAGGTGAGCGTTGAGATCCTTGGGAGGAACGAATCATCCCATGGGTTTGGAGTGACTGGGTGAGCCAGTCTGAGCGCATCTTCCTGCCGGATGGAAAATGGAAGGGGTGTTTTGCTGCTGCCCCACACTGGAACAGCTGGCGGATAATCCAAAAGCATCAGAGCAAAACTACAATGGGTGATCAAAATTTACTTTCTTATTAATTCATGTAATTTGCTCATAAAATTATTTTTTTGTACTAGATGGTCCCAACCCGAGGGGGGATTAATCAATGTTCATTAAATTATGCCTGGGCTCCTAAGAGCCTGAGGCGAGGGAAGGGGAGGGAGGAGGCATCGAGAAAGGGAGGGGGTTTTCGCACAGGAGCCGTGCTGCAGTGACAACTGAGCGGTGGAGGGTTGGCGACATAGTGCAGACCTTCAGGGCCATTTCAAAGTGTACCTGAAAGTGGGTGATCATGTGTGGAAGGGTCCACACCTGCTGGTCAAAGGCAGCACGAAGGAAGGAGTTATGGATGCTCCAGATGGCTGTGGCATAGGCGAGGACTTGGAGGGTTGGTGGCAACCAGGCAATGTCTGCTCAAAGATGAGATCTTGCACAGGGTGTCCAGACCAGGGCTGAGCATGGAGGAGCGCGCGGGCCTTTGGCCAAAATGCGGTGACACCTGGACAGGTGAAAAAACGATGGAGGTGGGAGTCAATAGGCTCCGTACAGTGGGGGCAGCTTCAGTGCTGGAAGGTAGGGCCAGTCCGGTCCCCTGTCCTGTATGAACAGTGGAGCACCCTCCATAAGGTGTTGGACACCTTTGCTGACAGGATGGGGTGATAGACGTCCTTCCACAATTCCTTAAGGTTGAATATCACGGAGGGAGGGAGGAGCTCAAGGAGTCTTGGGTGGATGGGAGGACGATCTTGGGGGTTGAGGCGAGTAGTGACAACTTGTCCATTGTGCACAATTGTATGGCGACGGGGGCTGAGGCCAGGGCCGTCCCTTCTGTATGGGAAGGCATGGTGGATCCGCGCGCCTACTCGTTTCAGGGCAAGGAGAGCCTGGTTCAAGTAGGGGGATGAGGATGGTTTCAGGCGATGGCCTGGGTGGTTTGTGAGCCACTCCCCTAATGAAGTCAGAGATGCTCTAGGAAGACCCAGAGCTGCTGACACTGACTGGCGGAGGGCGGGCGCCCATTGGGGCATGGGGGTCGCGTCCCAGCAGACAATTGGCCATAGGAACTTCAGGTAGATTGTGGTGGCGTGAGATCGCGTGTCCAGAAGCCCTAGGCCCCCTTCATTGCAGGGTCAGGAAAATGTTGAAAGGGCCATTGGTAGATGGTTTGAGCCCCAGATCCAACACCGGAGGAGTACATTGAGCCGCGTATAAAAGGCATCTGTGAATGGGCAGACGTGCGCTAGGAACCAGACTTTTGAGAGGAGGAACACATTGGCCATCAGAGCTCGACCCTGGGGGGTGATGTGCCGCCGGTTCTAGCTGGCAATCCTGGAGTTAACTGCTGCAAGGAGCAAGTCCTCATTGTCTTTTAGCGCAACTCCTTGTTGGTTGGTGAGAACGCCCAGGTGACGGAAGGTACCGCGCTCAGGTTCAATACCAAATGGTGGGGGGAAGGTGGGGGAGCCGACCTGTACAACTGTTGTCTTGGAGGTGTTGACCATGGCGTTGGACGCCTTGGTGTACCTCTCAATGGTCACAGCAGCGAGGGCAACATCCCCAGGGCAGCCAAATGCAATCGCAGTGTCATTTGCAAATGCCATGGTGCGGGTGGGGCTTTACCTGGGACCAGAATCCCTGTTAGCTTGTCCTGTAAGGAGGCCAAGAGGGGGTCAAGGGTGATGTTAAAAAGGATAGGGCTCAGGGGGTCCCCTTGCCGGAGACCTTGTCCAACTGGTACTGCCATTGTAAAACCCATTGGCGCCAGGACTCTGGTGTGGAGCTGGTCATAGAGCGCTGATATCCAGCGCCTAGCTGCGGGTGGGAGATGGAAGCGGGCCAGGAAGCATCAATATACTTCTGGGCCACCCGATCATATGCTTTCTCCATATCCAGGAGAGCCATAAAGCCGTTAACCTTATGAGAATAGCAGTCAAAGTCACGTGAAGGTCATTATAGTTGTCACATAACGACCTCCCCGGAATAAAACCGTGCTGGGATGGGAGAGGCGAGGTGACACCCATTTGGTGATGCGGTTGGCCAGAAGCTTCATAAAGAGCTTGTGGTCTGTGTTGATCAACGCTATGGGGCGACAGTTCGCCAGGTTCTCACGGTCTGATTTCTTGTGGATGAGGGTCGTGATTGAGCCTCTGGAGTCGGGGAGGACCTCGCCATTCACCAAGAGTGCATTGAAGAGGTCGCGGAGGGTTCTGGCTATCACCGCAGGTTCCAGAAGGTACACCTCAAAGAGTATTACGTCTGGGCCTGGGGCTTTAAGCCGTGGGGATTTCAGAAGGGTTTTCATCACCTCCTGGATGGAAATAGGCGCCAGTAGAGCCTCATCAGCCCGTGGGTCAATGAGCGGCTCTGGAGCCTGCCACAGGAAGTCTTGGATGTCCGACGGGTCCATCTGGGTGGCATGGAAGAGGCTGGAGTAGAAGTGGTGTAGTTCCTGCGTGATTTCCTCATTATCCGAAGTGGTTGTAGTGCCAATCTTCAGTGCAGTAATATCCTGCGCTGTTGACCGGGCTTTCTGTTTCTTAAAGAAGAAGCGGGTGAGGCGTTCCCATTGAGCATAGTAACGAGATGTTATAAAGTTTGCTGTCTGTTCTTTCTGCAGTGTGAGCTCCAAGCGGAGTGCTTCCTGCGCCGCTTCCCAGTCTTCCAACCAACTGGGAGAGGGCTAAGGCTGGCAGTTTCGCTCCAGATGTCTGATTCTGGCTTCCGCCCTTTTGATTCTGGCGCGAGCTGCGGTCATCTGGGCTTTGGCACAGTTTTAAGCAACGCGGGTGATGCCCTCCTTGGGCACCGCCCATCTAGCCTTGTAGTCAAGCAGGTGGGGGGAGGTGAGAGTCTCCCGGATGGTCATAAACAGCTTCTCCTTAGTGAAGGGGTTGTTGAGAAGAGCTGGGGCAACCCTAGGCCAGAACCTACGCGACGGTCTAAGTGTGGTGGTGAGGACAACGGTGAGTGACCTGTGATCACTCAGATGGTTGTCACGAGAGATGGGAGAGGAGACGCGGCCAATTAGCAGGGGGCCAATCAGTGCCATATCTATGCATGACGCTGGCTGGAAAGCTCCTCCATCATACTGGATCCTAGTCATGCAACCTAGGCCAGACGCGGAGGGTGGAAGCGCATCTATAAAGCCACTCAGGCGAAGGAAATCCTGGAGGCGACTTAATCCAGGGCGTTCCTTTGCTGCAGGGGGTAAGAGTCATGGACGCGACTTATGGTTGTGTTGAAATCTCCCAAGAGGACTGTATTCCGTGGGAGATTGAGTTGGAGGAGCTCTTCCAAGCGCCGGTTTTGCTCCTGACCTGCATTAGGCAGGTAGATGCTTGCAGCGAAGAAAAGAGAAGTCAGGAGTGGTGAGATTGGCCAGTATGAGGCGGCCACCTAGATATTGTGAAAAAGAATGGGTTTTAACCCGGGGATTCAAAAAAATAAGGGAGGCATGGTTTTTCCAGAAGGAGTTGCCTCCAAACTGTTCATTCCATGCAGATTTTTCGTGGGGGAGGATATGGGGCTCCTGGACAGCAGCGATGTCAATTTGTGCAGACCTGAAGTTGCGGAGGAGGCGGGCTCTCCACTTAAAGTCCTGCAACCCATTTGCATTGATGGATTGCAGGGCCAGGGTGCTGCCGTGGGGACTCATAGCTGTTCCCCTCCATGTCCTGGGGGGTTGCCAGCGCTTAAACCTGCTACTGTAAGGCGGCTAGTTTTGAGTCCTTTAGCTTGACTATTAGCTGCAATCCGTGAGGAGCGTCGAGGGTTCTGAGGGAAGGAGAGGGTGTGGGGGCGGAGGACCCAGTAAGCCAGCCTAGGATGCTACCCCGCTCCGTTGCAGGGGAAGGACCTGAGGGTGCTCAATGGTGACCTCCGCGGTGTCCCCATTTGATGAGTCTGAGTCCATATTCACTTCCTCCAACACTGCAAAGAAGCCGCGCGAAATGGACTGTGGGGTTGGGGTAGGACTCTTTGAGGTGGCACTTCTACCGCAGGCCGCGAGTTGCCAGTCCATGCTGGTGGGCATAACTCCATTGGGAGCTGAGGGTTGATGCGATAAATCGCTGGTGGATGTTGGTGGGGGTGCCGCGGAGCCCTGAGTGGGGGTGGCTGACGAGGGGCGCCCTGTGGGAGATGCCTTGCGCTTGGTGAGAGAGGGAGTTGACTCTGGGAGATTAAAGGGGGTGCCCACTGGAAGGGGGGCATGAGCGCGAAGGTATCCTGTACCAATAGTGGGGTTATCTGTTTCAACTGCTAGGCGTAAGGCCTCAGAGGACAGGTCTTGAATGGGAACCCATTGTGTGGGTTGTGGAATTGCTGCTGCGGCCACGTGGGATCGTTTTTGGCCTGGTTTGGGCCCCTGGGTGGTGGCTAAGAGGGCTTGTTTCTGATCTGTGCAGCCACTATACAGGTGTCCAAGGGCGTCACACCATGAATACCGGGGGCGCGCCTGATCAGGGTCGACAAAAAAGATCTTAGGGCATGCCCCAACTACCGCCAAATGAGGAATAACCTCAATGTTGCGGGATACAGTGGGGGAGGGGATGAATGACGCCCTAGCAGTGCGAGCTCTTTGGGTGGGAGCATAGTAAGAGGGGACGCTAAGGTCCACTGAAAGAACAGACCCAAACTCAATTAGACCACGATGGAGCGCCAGTTTAAGAGACTCGGGATCAACAGTAGTTGGTAGGTTGAAAAAAGTAACCCATGAAATTTTCTTCAGGTGAGAGCGTGTGCGGGAGATGTGAAGAGATCCACGCAGATTAATGACCTGGAGGGTGGCAGCATGGTCAGCAAGGGAAGCTTCAGTGAAGCCCACATTGATGTAGTGGCCCTCCACTGATTCATGGATGGTGGTGTTAATTGGGAATGTCCCTGCGATTGCTGCAAAGTATGAGAAGTAATCCTCCATATAAAATTCAACAGGGTTATGCCCATAATAAAGGTGAATCGTGTGGGAGAGGGTTGAGTGAGGTAGAGCTTTTTGCGCTCTAGTTTCAGCCCATTTCTTCTTAACATCAGCAATAAACGCCACTTCACGGGGATCAGCTTTGGGTAGCATTGGTGCCAAAGGTTTTTTCCACGCCCCAGTGGCTCCTTTGGTACGTTTGTGCTTGCTTTGGTCTGCAATCACGGGTTGAATGTGAGCTGGTGGTTTGGACAAGTTTGCAGAGTTCCCCTGTTGCTGGAATGTTTGAGCAGTTGCTGGCGGCATATTGAATTATGGGGCGGATTGTTGGGCCTCGCTAAATTGGGGAGGCTCATCCAGATTGGAATTAAATCCAGCCAATTGGGAGGAGGGAGATGTTTCATCACCATCCCAATCTATTTGGTAGATTCAGCCCGAGTATTTGCTGTGGTTTGGTGGGCAAAACTCACTGGATGATTGGTGAATTGGTCGTTTTCAGCATATGGAGATAAAGTGCCGACTTGAGAAGTGCCAATTATGGGGTTTAAATGAGACGGGTGAGATTGGAACTGGTGTGAAGTTCCAAAATCCGAACCATTTGAATCCCCACAGGGAAGAGTAAATTGTCCCAATTTGGTGCTTAGTGAACCAGAATGTGCGGCTAATCCAACCTTACATCCGAGGGTTTGTGGGCCAGGTAGCTGGGTATCGCCCCTCATGGGGGGATCCAGAAACACGGCGTCAGCAATAATAGTTGGTGCTAAATTAGCTGACACAATGGGGGAGGTGAATGCCTGAATGGGCTGAGTTGCATTCAACTGAGCAGACGCCATTAAAACAGCGTGGGTGATGGCCTCCTTGGTTGGAGGGGGTCCAGCAGGTTGGTGGGAGGTAGCGCATGCAGAGCTGTTGGGCGTGCAGGTTGCAGAAGTGCAATCAGGTGAACTGGCGCTAGTTGAAGTAGCTCCAGGTTAGGGGGTGGTGCCTGCTTTCATGGCCGCTGCTTGAGAGTGGGTGATTCTAGTTGACCCTGAGGTGAGTAACCAGGGATTGCTTCATCTGGGGGTGGTGCTGGCTTGTTTGGCTGAGCCCACGGGTTCTTTTATGGGGTTTCCCGCCATATTTGCTAATAGTTTTTGTAAATCTCTTTAGTGGAGCTAAATCTCAAGGCTGAATTGATTTTTGAAAAGTAATGCTTAGCAGAAAGAGATTTTTTGCTCAGAAAATTATGCTGAGTGGAAAGTACCATTATAATTTATATATCATTATATATTATATTATAACTTTTAAAACTTTTTATAAGTAAGAAGGTGAAAAACAGAATAACTTTTTCCTGGTATTTATAAGTACTTGTGGAAACTTTAGCTAATTTTTATATCTGTTTATGAGATAATATATAATAAATATACAATTTTTTATTTTTATATAGAAATAGTGAGTTTAAAAAATATTTTATGTAGATAGTAATTTGAAAAAATGGGGAAAAGAACCAACTTTGAAAAATGCAATATTTTTTGGGAAAAAAGAACTACCTTCAAAAAGGCACTAAAAGTATAAAATAATTGATAAAAGTATGAATAACAATAAACTTTTTTGAATCTAGCAACATGTTTCAAACAGCTTTAATGAATTTTTTTTTCACAAATACAAATTTGAGCTTATATTGAGTGGATCTAAGTGTAAACTATAAGAACATTAGAATATACAGTGCTGAGTATAAATTATAAATGGCTACTATAAGTCAGTCTAAAATATGGCGCTGACTTCAATAAGAGTTTTATTGATTATTCATACTTTCTTGATTATTTCATGATTTTTAGCAACTTTTTTGAAAGAAGTTCATTTTTTCCTAATAAATATTATATTAGCTTTATTTTTTAAATTAGTTTTATTGATTTGATATTATAAGTCCAGGTGGGCGTCTCCTCTGCCTAAAATGGGTGGTGTTCCCATTTCCCAAAAAAAGGGTCCAAGAAGGGCAGCTGTCCCTCTGTCTCACAGGGTGACTTCACCCATATGATAGACAATCAATGGGTTCAGCTTTTCCTTTGAAGATCCCACCACCTGTCCACACAATTGCCTCTGCCAAATTATTATGGCAAATTGAGAAGATTTATTCAAAATACTTAAAAGCCACCATCACCATGAGCCTAAAGGTTCTTTTGAAGGTGACAGCAACAAGCCCTCAAAAAAATATGGAAGACTAAAACCCTTGAAAAAAAGCCCAACGGACATGCACATTCATGAAATAAGGAATCAAGTGTTAAATTCTTGGCAAAATTTGCCAATGCATTGGGATATTAGGAAAAGTTGTCATTGATTTAAACCTGCTTTAAAAAAAATTTGGGGACAAAGCCCACAGGCGTGTACCCCTTAATAAAAATGTGTCCAGTGACAAATCCTAAGTTAAACTTGTTAATTGTTTAGGGCCATTGGGTAATGTTGTCATTGATTTTAAACCTACCCTTAAAAACATTAGAGACAAATCTGACAGGCATGGACCTCCTAAGATAGATGTCCCAAATGTAGAATTATCAGAGAAACTTGCTGATGGTGTTGGGTCATTGTCAAAAGTTGCTGATAGCCCAAAACCCTCCCCTCAATTTTTAGGATCATCGTTTGATGCATCTCATTTGGCAAAAGGATGCCAAAGTGACTGGGTGCAGGCAGTTTGGGTATTCCAAACCTGTTTCTGACCCCTTGGGACCACCCCTATGTGGGGTAGCCTTGGGAGATTCCCGTTGCCTTTGGGTAAGATGCTGTCATTTAATCATTGGGAATGCGGTGAAACTGCAATTTAGGCGTCCAAGGTTGAACCAACCGTGACTTAACCCTCACCAACTCTTCCAAAAGTGGTTTAAATTGAATTTTTCCCCCTCTAGGTTCACCAGGTTGGGTCAATTCTTGAGGGCCTGATCCCATGCTTTGCTAAGTTATTCCCCAGTTTGATTGTCTATTTAAACAGTCATAACACACTGAGAAAATTGATGGTTAATTTTCTTAATTTACCATTCATTTAAATTCCTCCTAAGCTTCCAATATTTTAATTTATTTCAATTTTCCCTGCCAAACTCCTTATGACACTAACAATGTGGCCCTTCAGGCCCTACATTGGCTGGGCAATACCAATCATGATAGTAACTATAGCTCCTACCGCAGTTGACTGGTCGTATCATGTAAAAACTTCCAGAAATTCAACCCTATTGTCAAGGCCATCTGCCATCAGGATATCCGAATCTTGAGGGCACATCTGTCTCCACTCCAGGCAAGAGTCCTGTTGGGGATTCACTTATGATGACCGAATTTACTCAAGATCAAAATTCAATATCTTAGACTAATAAGATTGTAAAATCTACTTCATAGATATCTGATTCTAGGCTGGACCAATGATCAACCCTTTGGAGTTATCAACCTTCTCTGAAGGATGATGCTAAGATATCTGATGAGGTCAAAAAACATATAAGAGAATTGGACTCATCAAATAAGAATATTATTAAATCTGGACATCACAAGTATGACATTAATTATCAGCAATATCAGTCATCTAATAGGAAAGATCTTCCCTTAGGTGCACCTCAGAAAAACTCACGCATACCTACTAAATCTACCACTATAAATATCCCTCATTTCTAACTAATAAAATACCACGATTTTTGTCTCAATTAGCAAAATTTTGGTCTTTTCCCCTACAGGATTATGTATTTTCAATTGGAATCAACTATAACATTGAAACTAATAACTTCATTGCAATTAAGTCAATCTTTGCTAGAGTTATGGAACTAATAAATTCATAGCCTTTGTAGCACCTGCTTATTAAAATTTCTCACAAAATTCCAATAATGGTGCTCCCTGCCAGGTCTGCTTCCAAGGCTACCTGGTGAAAACATACTTTCACAACCATGAATATGTCTAGCGAAGAAAGCCCCTCTTCTGAGGAATCAATGAGTATCACCCAAAGGGTACATTCAACAGGCAAGAGATGCCTTCAACTACTACAAATAATCTACAATTTCAAGCTTCTATGGACTTGGCCATGAGGGCCCTAACCAAACTAATTATCAGATTAAAGCCACGAATGTTGAAGGAACTGTCAAAGGCTTGATAAGGGGCTATTCAGCCTGGTGCTCGTCCTAATTGTGACCGAGTATCCAAAGTTGCTGAAAACATGATGAACTTATATAACCGAGTGGTGGTTCAGCCTACCAAAGTTGGTTTGGCTAGAAGTGAGCAGTACCTCCAGAATTACTTACATCCTGCTATTCACCATGTACTTCAGATTTTGGGGTTATATCATCTCAAAAGCCAATGCCAGTTGACTCTAGAGCAACAATTTCACTCTTAATTATCTTCATTTTATAAAATGGCATCTAACATTGGATGGGATAATTGGGAAGCCATTCTTGGTAATAGAAGAGAAATCAACAATGTTCATAACCAGTTAGTGAGAATCAATAATGGAATTGTGGGATTTATCAGCCAAGATGTATCTCAGCAAGTTAGCGATGTCACTAACCCTATTCACCACCGTATCACCTCCCTTGAGGATGAGATTAAGAGATAACTGGATCAATTGTGGGCTGAACATGAGAAGCACTTAAATGAGCTTAACGGGCTATTACAACTTCTTGTCCAAATGGTGGGTAGTATCAGAGAAGGTGAACCTGGCCCTGTTGGTCCTCCTGGACCACCAGGACCACCTACTTCCCCATCTTAACCCTGGGACCTCCTGGTGAACGTGGTTCTCCTGGTCCAGTGGGTCAACAAGGCTCGCCAGGCCCCACAGGAAGAGATGGGTCGCAAGGACCCCTAGGACCTCCTGGTCCCCTGGCTCCTCGCTTCCCATGCCTAAATCTGAACCTTCAATTATACTAGTATGACGAGTACAAGCATTATAATCTCAAATCTGAGCCATAGCTCAAGGGTGTTTCTTATCCTTAGAAGGCCTTCCGACTGACCCTGATTACTCTTTAACCGACTTATTGTATGGTGTGGATAATGCCCATCGCCTATGCAATGCTAATCAAACTACTCAAGGAACCCAGTTTGCAAGGCTAAATGCTGCCATGGAACGGTTATCTGCTTGATGCGGACTAATTGAGAACAAGCAAGCTGAAATGATCACTGCAATTTCTAACTTGAATCAACAACCCGCAAATGATCATCTTGCTCAATGGGTTCATAATGTACAGGAGGACCTCAATCATCTAAGGCAACAAGTTGACCGAATTCCCCCTCAAGTTCATATCCCAGAATCAGAACCCTCCTAAGCTGATCCGGTCTTGGTATCAGGTGTACATGTTTTGAGCAATGAACCCACTACCTTCAAACCTACTTTTAAGGATAAGTTTGAGCCAGGTGAAGGTAGCATTCATTCATTCCTCTTTTTCTATGAGCGTGCTATAGATGGGGCAACCAATCAACAAAAGGTCCAGCATATTACCTCTTGCCTAATCTGGTTCGCACAAGAAATAATGGTACCTCACCTGAAGGTTTGCAATACCTGGGCTCAAGTGAAGACCCGCCCTTATTAAGGAATTTGGGAGTGATCAAATCCTCTCACACCAAAAGCAAGCCTTTATGAATATTCAAATCAAACGAGGAGAATCTATCCAAGATTTCTCTAAAAGATTCTACCATGAGGCCCAAACTCTTGCAACTTGTGACCAGATTACAGTAGATGATGCTATATCAGCTGTAATGAGTGCGTTCACTTCTTGCATTCAGTTACTACTACACTTGAAATCACTTAAGGAAATTTCAGATCTACTATCAACGTCAAAGAAGCGCTCATGGAGATTCCCAATGGTGTGGTACACCTGACCTCCGCAAATAACCCTTGTTATTACATCAATGCAATGCCATCTAAGCTCAAGTTTAAACCAAAGAAGGAACCATGCTCTTATTGTGGTCTCATTGGTCATGTGGTATCTCAATTTTGGAAAAAGCAAGAGGAGGAGTTGAAAAAAGAGCAGTTAGCATAGGGCATGAGGCTCCCTGTGCTGACCTACCTCCTGTGCATCCATCAAAATCTTTTAGCTCTTCTACTGATTGTTATGTGATATCCACTCCTGGTAATCTTGATGTTCCTGATGAATTAGCCAACAAAGATACCATTTCTACTTACGCTTCTGCTTTTTCTTCTTCTAATTCATTTCAATTGATTAATCCCTCAGTGTTTTCAATCCCAACCTTTGGCTCTGATGTAACCTGGGTGGAAGTCATTGTGCATAAGGTGAAAGTTTTGGCTATTATTGATACAGGATCGCCCATCAATGTAATCTCGTCCAGGCTTATGAAAAGATCAAATTGGCGCCAGACTTGAACCATTACCAAGACTACGGAACTGCTGGTCCTTCCTACACTAAGTCTATAGGAGCTTACTCCTCTATTCCGATGCACTTTTGAAAATTGGTTGTGTCAGATCCTGCAGTAGTATTGGATAACAACTGATATGACTTGCTCTTGGGAACTAAGTTTCTCATAGATTTTGATACAATAACCAGCATTAAGGATAGTTACATTCCTTTAATTGGATACCAATTACCTTTAATTCTACAGGATGTCTCCAATAGCAAAGGCAAACTCAAACGACGTGTTTGCTTGTTGGAACATCCCACTTCTATCTCTCGGTTTAGAATACCAAATCTTGGGACCAAGAACTATACTTACACCTCCATCAGCTTGTGCCTCTGAGGTCATGCTTTTATATTCTAACTCTCCGATTACTATTCCCCAAAAAGCTCAAGTCATTGTTGATATGGGAGTACAAGTATTTGTACCCACTGATCATGTGTTAAAGATCTTTGGTAACCAAAATCCCTCTCATATGGAGGCCTTACCCTGCCCAGGTATCCTTAATCCTGCCTATGATGGGACTGTTTCAATTCTACTAGCTAATCTCACTTCTCGACCTATGCAATTGAATCACAATAACCCATAGCCTATGTGCGGCCTACTCCTGTGAGTGAGCTATTATCCGTTTTGGGATGTGGAGATCTAGGTGAATTTGGTCTAGAAGACCCCCCTATTGTTGCTAGAATTGATGTCAAATTTGGGGATTCTCTCACTCCATAACAACAGCATGAACCTGAGGCTCTGATTGAATAATATGTGGATATATTTGCCCAAGGTTCTGGAGATTTTGGACTAATGAAAGATGTGCAGCATCAGGTGAAAACTAATGATACTCCCCTATTTGAGCTTGACCATATCATAAGTCTAAAGTGGAGGAGGCTCAGGTCTCATTGGAATTAAAACAACTCCTTGATGCGGGGTTGTTAACGCCTTCTAAGAGTTCATGGGCTTCTCCTTTACTAGTCATTAGAAAAAAAAAGATGGGGGCCTTAGAGTGGTTATGGACTATCGTCAGCTCAATGCTGTTAACAAAAGGATTCTTATCCTCTACCTTGCATCAATGATTTATTGAGATTATTGTCTGGGTCACAATACTTCTCAGTTATGGACCTTACAAGTGGCTATTGGCAAATTGACATAGCTCCAGAAGATCGTCAAAAATGTGCTTTAATCTCTAGTGAGAGGTTATTTGTGCCCACTCATATGCCGAAGGGGCTTTGTAATGCCCCTGCCACTTTCAATGAGCCATGGATGGCTTGTTTGTGGATTTGAAACTTTCTTGTGTTTTTCTATATTTAGATGATGTTACTGTGTTTTCTCACACTTTTAACGAGCATTTGGCTCATTTAAAGGAAGTTTTTGGTTGGATGCATCACGCTTCACTTAAGCTAAAACCATCCAAGTGTGCCTTTTAAGACTGAGATGGAATTATTAGGGTTTAAAGTTAATTGAAAAGGGATTTTACCCTTATCTAAAAAGATACAAGCTATTTCAAACATGCCTATTCCTAAAATCTTGCATGATATTTAAGAGTTTTTAGGGATGGTTGGTTATTACCAACAATTCATCCCTCATTTCGTGGAGATTTTGGAGCCTTTAGTTTACCTTTTGCTCAAGGAAGTTCCTCTTGTATGGGAAGAATTGCAGCAGCAAGCTTTTAATCTGTTGCACCAAGCCTTAATGAGTGCCCAAGTCTCAGCCCATCCTGACTTTTCCAAACCTTTTATACTATCTAATAATGCCAGTGATATTGCTATCGGAGCCCTTCTAGCTCAACATTATATTAACTTAGTTGATCACCCCATCACGTATTATAGAAAAACCCTTTCTAAGGCTGAACGCAATTATAGCGTTACTGAGAGAGAATGCCTTGCTGCCTTGTCTGCCATTAAGCATTTCCGCCCTTACCTCTATGGCAAGCATTTCACTATAGTCACAGATCACGCTTCCCTGAAATGGTTGCAACAAATGAAGGATCCAGATGGTCCCTTAGCTAGATGGGCTCTAAAGCCCCAAAATTGTGACTTTATTATTCAATATCGCGCTGGCGCTATTCATCAAAATGCTGATGGACTTTCTCGATTGCCTATCCTAACGTTATTTTCTGCTTAAGAGGATCGCATCTATAACTTTATTGGTAGACCTGAGCTCTGGTACCGGGAATCTAAGGATGATATATCAAAGCTACAATCCTTAACCGAAAATAATCGGGTTAAAGAAGGTTCATTATACAAAAAGTTGAGATCTAAATGGTTGCCCTTTATTCAGCCCTCTGCAAGGACTGATACTATTATGGAGGCCCACCAAACCGTAGGGCATGGAGCTGTTGCTAAGACCCTACAGTGGTTGAAAACTCATTGTTACTGGGATAACATGCTAGAATCTGTACACGATGTGTTGGAGCCTTTTCTTATGTGCCAACAACAACGTGGTGGAAATCTGATTTTTCAACACAAAATTGTAGGCCCTTCTGAACATTTCTCTACTATGAGTATTGATTTGGTGGGTCCTCTCCCTGCTGTCACTTATGGGCATCAATATATTCTGTTAGTTATCGACCATTTTACTAAATGGATTGAAGCTGTCTCTGTTTTCATGATCACCGCAAAGGCTACGGCATCCTTTCTTTTCAAGAAAGTTTTCACCAGGCATGGTAGCCCAAAAGTCCTGTTATCAGATAATGGGACCAACTTCATTTCTCATGTGGTATCCGAGCTTACTAAGTTAATGGGTACTTATCAGTCATTTACATCCCCATATAATCCTTCTACTAATGGTGCAGTTGAACAAGCAAATGGTACCCTTGTAGCCATTCTTCAAAAGATGACTTCCAATGATCCTAGTAGATGGAATCTCTACTTGCCTAGTGTGATGTTAGCTTATAGAGTTAGCTACCATTGTATAATTATAATGTCTCCTTTAAAGCTTTATATGGTCGGGATCCTATCCTCCCCTCAAGTGTACAGCCTATACTTGAGGAAGCTACCCCGCAAACTACTGATTTAGCTATGAGGAGACTAGCTGATGAAAACATTTGGTTTGTAAGCTTTAGCTTCAACTTCCTTGCTGCTACCACCTTAAAGAAGGGAATAAGAACCAACGCTAGAAGACCTACTCTACCAAAATACCAAGTTGGGGATTTGGTACTCTTCTATCAACATAGGCTGGGAGGAAGGATTCACAAACTTGACACCTTATGAGCTGGTCTGTACCACATTATTTATTGTTAGGGTATTAAATACTCCATTGCCTCTGTTGATACTGGTAATGTTATCAATAGAGTGCATAGTAGATTTCTGCGTAAGTATGTGCCCCCTAGACAAGATCTTGAGGGGTTTTTGTTGGAATTCATCTAAGATGACCAAATTCACTAAAGATTGTGATTCAATATCTTGGTCTGATAAGATTGTAAAATCCACGTCAGTGATATCTGATTCTAGGATGGACTGACGATCAACCCTGTGGAGTTATCAACCTTCTCTGAAGGATGATGCTAAGATATCTGATGAGGTCAAAAAACATATAAGAGAATAAGAATCATCTAATAAGAATATTATCAAATCTGGCCATCAAAAGTATGGCATTAATAAACAGCAATATCAGCCATCTAATAGGAAAGATCTTCCTTAGGTTCACCTCAAAAAAACTCACACATACCTAATAAATCTACCCCTATAAATATCTTCATTTCTAACTAATAAAATACCACGATTTTTGTCTCGATTAGCATAATTTTGGTCTCTTTTTTTTAGTACTAGATGGTCCCAACCCAAGGGGGGATTCATCGATGTTTATTTAATTACGCCTGGGCTCCTAAAGAGCCTGAGGCGAGGGAAGGGAGGGAGGAGGCATCGAGAAAGGGAGGGGGTTTGCGCGCCAGAGCCGTGCTGCAGTGACAACTGAGCGGTGGAGGGTTGGCGACATAGTGCAGACCTTCAGGGCCATCTCAAAGTGTACCTGAAAGTGGGTGATCATGTGTGGAAGGGTCCACACCTGCTGGTCAAAGGCAGCACGAAGGAAGGAGTTATGGATGGTCCAGATGGCTGTGGCATAGGCGAGGACACGGAGGGGTCGGTGGCAACCAGGCAATGTCTGCTCAAACATGAGGTCTTGCACAGGGTGTCCAGACCAGGGCTGAGCATGGAGGAGCGCGCGGGCCTTTGGCCAAAATGCGGTGACACCTGGACAGGTGAAAAAACGATGGAGGTGGGAGTCAATAGGCTCCGTACAGTGGGGGCAGCTTCAGTGCTGGAAGGTAGGGCCAGTCCGGTCCCCTGTCCTGTATGAACAGTGGAGCACCCTCCATAAGGTGTTGGACACCTTTGCTGACAGGATGGGGTGATAGACGTCCTTCCACAATTCCTTAAGGTTGAATATCACGGAGGGAGGGAGGAGCTCAAGGAGTCTTGGGTGGATGGGAGGACGATCTTGGGGGTTGAGGCGAGTAGTGACAACTTGTCCATTGTGCACAATTGCATGGCGACGTGGGCTGAGGCCAGGGCCGTCCCTTCTGTATGGGAAGGCATGGTGGATCCGCGCGCCTACTCGTTTCAGGGCAAGGAGAGCCTGGTTCAAGTAGGGGGATGAGGATGGTTTCAGGCGATGGCCTGGGTGGTTTGTGAGCCACTCCCTAATGAAGTCAGAGATGCTCTAGGAAGACCCAGAGCTGCTGACACTGACTGGCGGAGGGCGGGCGCCCATTGGGGCATGGGGTCGCGTCCCAGCAGACAATTGGCCATAGGAACTTCAGGAAGATTGTGGTGGCGTGAGATCGCGTGTCCAGAAGCCCTAGGCCCCCTTCATTGCAGGGTCAGGAAAATGTTGAAAGGGCCATTGGTAGATGGTTTGAGCCCCAGATCCAACACCGGAGGAGTACATTGAGCCGCGTATAAAAGGCATCTGTGAATGGGCAGACGTGCGCTAGGAACCAGACTTTGGAGAGGAGGAACACATTGGCCATCAGAGCTCGACCCTGGGGGGTGATGTGCCGCCGGTTCTAGCTGGCAATCCTGGAGTTAACTGCTGCAAGGAGCAAGTCCTCATTGTCTTTTAGCGCAACTCCTTGTTGGTTGGTGAGAACGCCCAGGTGACGGAAGGTACCGCGCTCAGGTTCAATACCAAATGGTGGGGGGAAGGTGGGGGAGCCGACCTGTACAACTGTTGTCTTGGAGGTGTTGACCATGGCGTTGGACGCCTTGGTGTACCTCTCAATGGTCACAGCAGCGAGGGCAACATCCCCAGGGCAGCCAAATGCAATGGCAGTGTCATCTGCAAATGCCATGGTGCGTGTGGGGGCTTTACCTGGGACCAGAATCCCTGTTAGCTTGTCCTGTAAGGAGGCCAAGAGGGGGTCAAGGGTGATGTTAAAAAGGATAGGGCTCAGGGGGTCCCCTTGCCGGAGACCTTGTCCAACTGGTACTGCCATTGTAAAACCCATTGGCGCCAGGACTCTGGTGTGGAGCTGGTCATAGAGCGCTGATATCCAGCGCCTAGCTGCGGGTGGGAGATGGGAAGCGGGCCAGGGAAGCATCAATATACTTCCAGGCTACCCGATCATATGCTTTCTCCATATCCAGAAGAGCCACAAAGCCATTCACCTTACGAGAGTTAGCAGTCAAAGTCACGTGAAGGTCATTATAGTTGTCCCATAACGACCTCCCCGGAATAAAACCGTACTGGGATGGGGAGAGGCGAGGTGACACCCATTTGGTGATGCGGTTGGCCAGAAGCTTCGTGAAGAGCTTGTGGTCTGTGTTGATCAACGCTATGGGGCGCCAGTTCGCCAGGTTCTCACGGTCTGACTTCTTGTGAATGAGGGTCGTGATTGAGCCTCTGGAGTCGGGGAGGACCTCGCCATTCACCAAGAGTGCAGCGAAGAGGTCGCGGAGGGTTTTGGCTATCACTGCAGGTTCAGAAGGTACACCTCAAAGGGTATTCCGTCTGGGCCTGGGGCTTTAAGCCGTGGGGATTTCATAAGGGTTTCCATCACCTCCTGGATGGAAATAGGCGCCAGTAGAGCCTCATCAGCCCGTGGGTCAATGGGCGGCTCTGGAGCCCCGCCACAGGAAGTCTTGGATGTCCGATGGGTCCACCTGGGTGGCATAGAAGAGGCTGGAGTAGAAGCGGTGTAGTTCCTGCGTGATTCCTCCTTATCTGAAGTGGTTGTAGTGCCAATCTTCAGTGCAGTAATATCCTGCGCTGTTGACCGGACTTTCTGTTTCTGAAAGAAGAAGCGGGTGGGGCGTTCCCATTGAGCATAATAACGAGATGTTGTAAAGTTTGCTGCCCGTTCTTCCTGAAGTGTGAGCTCCAAGCGGTGCTTCCTGCGCCGCTTCCCAGTCTTCCAACCATCTGGGGAGAGGGCGAAGGCTGGCAGTTTCGCTCTAGATGTCTGATTCTGGCTTCCGCCCTTTTGACTTCCTGGCGCGAGCTGCAGTCATCTGGGCTTTGGCACAGTTGTAAGCAACGCGGGTGATGCCCTCCTTGGTCACCGCCCATCTAGCCTTGTGGTCAAGCAGGTGGGGGTGGGGGGAGGTGAGAGTCTCCCGGATGGTCATAGACAGCTTCTCCTTAGTGAAGGGGTTTTGTTGAGAAGAGCTGGGGCAACCCTAGGCCAGAACTAAGCGACGGACTAAGTGTGGTGGTGAGGACAACGGTGAGTGACCTGTGATCACTCAGATGGTTGTCACGAGAGATGGGAGAGGAGACGCGGCCAATTAGCAGGGGCCAATCAGTGCCATATCTATGCGTGACGCTGACTGGAAAGCTCCTCCATCATACTGGATCCTTGTCATGCAACCTAGGCCAGACGCGGAGGGTGGAAGCGCATCTATAAAGCCACTCAGGCGAAGGAAATCCTGGAGGCGACTTGATCCAGGGCGTTCCTTTGCTGCAGGGGGGTAAGAGTCACGGACGCGACTTATGGTTGTGTTGAAATCTCCTAAGAGGACTGTATTCCGTGGGAGATTGAGTTGGAGGAGCTCTTCCAAGAGCCGATTTTGCTCCTGACCTGCATTAGGCAGGTAGATGCTTGCAGCGAAGAAGGAGAAGTCAGGAGTGGTGAGTTTGGCCAGTATGAGGCGGCCACCTAGATATTGTGAAAAAGAATGGGTTTTAACCCGGGGATTCAAAACAATAAGGGCGGCATGGTTTGTCCAGAAGGAGTTGCCTCCAAACTGTTCATTCCATGCAGATTGCTCGTGGGGAGGATATGGGGCTCCTGGACAGCAGCGATGTCAATTTGTGCTGACCTGAAGTTTCGGAGGAGGCGGGCTTTCCGCTTAAAGTCCCGCAACCCATTTGCGTTGATGGATTGCAGGGCCAGGGTGCTGCCATGGGGACTCATAGCTGTTCCCCTCCATGTCCTGGGGGTTGCCAGCGCTTAA
>JAKSZP010008325.1:0-77204 GCA_022478985.1 Massospora cicadina
GTTTCCCATAGTCAACCCTTAGGCCATAGCACATGTTGCTCTTGAGGAGCACCAGGGGGCAGTGAAGTACCACTTTAGTATGAGCGAGGTGGGCGTTGAGATCCTTAGGAGGAACGTTTCATCCCATGGGTTTGTATGACTGGGAGAGCCAGTCTGAGCGCGTTTTCCTGCCGGATAGAAAATGGCAGGGGGAGTTTTGTCACTGCCCCACACTGGGGCATATGGCGGGGAACCTGATGACATTGGAGCGAAACTACAACAGGCGATTGAAATTTACTTTTTTATTAATTTGTGTAATTTGCTTAGAAAGTTATGCTGAGCGGAAAGAGATTTTTAACAAAAATAATGAGAATATAGAAATTCTCAAGGATCAAACTTGCAGTTTTCAACTGGATGCAGAAAAACCTAGATATACTAAACTATTAATGTATACAACAATTTTATAATTAGTATTACTGAAGCAGAAATTTTATTTTATAATGATTATTTTCTCATTGGATTAATACAAAAAAGTTTTTGGTAATGGGGAATTTTAAGGATTATTATAATTACAGATATAAACTTTTCTTTCTCGTTGCAAACACTTTTGCAACCCATTCAATTCAAGACTAAATCTATTTTGATAATCTCATAGAGGGGATTAGTCTGCGCCCATGTCTGGGAGCAGTTGGGCAAGCAAGGCAAGAGGAGCAGGCGGAAGGCCCGCGGCCTCTAACGTTTGAAAACGCCCCAGAGAATCCAGCGGAATAGAAAAAAAATCTAAAAAAATTGGCGGTCACAATTTCCCTGGAGATACTCGCGTGGCAAGCACGATGCAACCAGTACATCAACACGCCACATTCCCAGCCACTTTCATCGGTGGAATTTGGAGTCCGTGTGTATCTGGACATCAAAAAAATGGCCCTATGGGAAAAATTTTGTGAAGATGTACACAAAATTTCCCCAACCGCGGTGTACGTTGCACCTCACTCCATGTTGCGCGGTTAGCTGGACCTAGGTTTCAAAAGAAAAATAGCAGCAGACAAGGCTGCAGCGGTGCGCGTAGTGGTTGACCTCCTCGAAGGGCAACAGGTCATCGAAACTAAATGCACCAGATTGACAAAATTAAACCAAATTTTCCTCACGTTTGACTTTTTGCCTACTAAGTTAAAACGTGACATTTTGGAGCAACACCTGAAAGATGGTCTCGCCATATATGGTGAAATACAATCTTTCAAAATGCAACGTTTCACGCTGATGTCACACCTTTTGCACCAGCAAAGCCATCGCAGTTCTGACCCCAACTGAGGAGATCGCGAAGGACCTAACCCAGATCCCGCACTCCACCTTTATTGACATTGCAGGGCACACCACCCACCCATTCTGGGTAACCTTGGACAGCGCGCCCCCCATTTGCACCCACTGTGACGTGTTTGGCCATAAGGCACACGCGTGCCCCATCAAAGAGGGCGTTACATTCCAAGAGCACCCCTCGGCGGCCATGGCCAGCGGAGAGGCGCACTACAAACCAACCGCAAGCACCAAAGAGGCTTTCACGTGGGGAGCACAAGGCTGCTACCTATTGGTAAAGCCCATCTCCCCGCAGGAGCGGAAGAAGGCCAATCAGGCCCATAGGACCGCGGCCAAGGAAGCGGCCAAGGTCACCACCACCATCCCACACTCACAACGCCAGGAGGACATGGAGACCTTCGCGGTGGAAGCAACTCGGGAATCCATCACCCAATCAGATTGGGAGGCCCATGCCAAATGGGCCACTCAATCTGAGGATCTGATGGGAGATTTGATCTCACCCAATCGCTGTACCCAAGCCCCCAGTCAAAACTGACTGGGACCTATCCCAACTGAAAATTTTTTTTGACCCGCTCAACGGTGCACTGAACTCATCCGCACCGCAAAAAATTCGTCCGACGTCAGGAAAACAAAAAGTGAAGGCCAAAGCCAACACGACTCTTTCTGTAAAAATTAACAAAAACCCCAATAGCGTTGCTGCTAATACCCACGCTGCTGTGAAAGCCCGTGGGGACCTGGAAGAGGCTGGTAGGCCAGGGGGCCCACCCCCTCGCACCTAGGGTGCGATGGGGGAAACCTTCACTCTAGGGATGCTGAATATCACCAGACTCAAGGCCTCCCCATCCCGGGCTAGGAAACTGAGTTTTTTACAAAATAATTTACCTGTGGATATCCTGGCCATCCAGGAAACCCACTGTCCACAAGGTTCTGAGGATGCATGGAAAACAATGCTCCTACCATCCCTATCCTTTTGGTCGAAGCACTGTGGGGTGCTAATTCAGAAAAACAATTTTTTCAAATTTACATCTTCAGAAACATTCCTAAATGACCGAGTGCTCGTTGTCACCTTCTCATGGGCCGATGTTGCACACACAGTCATCAACATTTACGCCCCAAACGGTGCATAAGAGCGTCGGGATTTTTCTCATTGGTCAAATTCCTCCTGCTACCCCCCAATTCTTTCCTAATTGGTGACATGAACTGTTGGCTAACCTCACCAACAGACCGGTGGCCACCCTCACCCCACGCCCCACAGGGTCACGTAGAACTACGCGTTCTAAAAGCCACCCTTGGTTTAATGGATGTGCTGCCATGACATGCCCCACTGCTCGAAAACATGACGCATCCCCACGTCCACAACGGCCAATAAAGGTCCATGACCCACATTGACCTTATTCTAGCGCCGGCGAAATTCCAACCCCACATCTCCCACTTCAAAACAACGAAAATGGAATTCTCCGACCACTGACTGGTCTCAATAACATACCACTTACCTGTCACAGTTGCAAAGGCCCCACATTGGTGCAAAATCCGCCCCCCAGAGCTTGCGTCGCCAGGATTTTCCACGTGGGTGGAAGAGGCAACTTTGGCAAAATCGTTTGTTGCACCGTTTTGCGCGGACCCCATTTCCACATGGGCAACTTTCAAAGAAGACACCATCTGCCACTATCGCCATCTCTCATCCAGACGCTCACGAGCCACATCAGCTTTTATATCGCGTGCGCTGGCAGAATTGGCCCACTTGGAGTCCAATATTCCAGCCTCAGGATATAGCCCTGCATGGGGCCAGAAGTGGGCGGAGGCAGCAGCCCACCTCCTCGCACTTGAAAGGCAACACAAACATCAGGTTTGTGTCAAATACAGGGCCACACGCATCACTAAAGGCGACAAGTGACCACATACTTCTTCAAAAAAATTTTTGCACCACACCAGAGCGTGGCCTGCACACAGGTGCAAAGATTGGATAATTCTATTGTGGACACACTGGCCGAAGTGGCAATTGAAATATAAAAATATTACTCCGAGTTATACTGAGATGAACCAATTCAGCCAGCTGAAATGGCAGAATTTCTCGACAGAGCTCATATCCACACCATTTTCTGATACACGGAAATAATGAATTTAATTACTTCGAACGAATTATGGACTAATATTCGCAGTGCGCCAAACTGAAAATGCCCAGGCCCAGATGGCATTCCATATGATTTCTACAAAAAATACTTCAAATATATATTCCCATTGCTGCTAGCCTCACTTAACCAAAGCCTGTTGGAAACGCGCCTCCTACCAGGAGGACATGAGGCCTTTACAGTCACACTCTTCAAGAAAGGGGATAGGCTAGACTTAGCCAACTGGCGCCCCATTTCTCTAACAAACACAGACACCAAAATTTTAACAAAAATCATGGCAACCGTTTAAGGACTGTAGCAATTGCCACCATCTCTCCAGAACAGTTCAGTTTCATCCCCAGAAGGTCGATTTGGGATAACGTGCACTCTGTGGCTAATGTGTGTCAGTCCACAGCCTCTGGGGCACTTGTATTCTTGGACCAACAAAAGGCCTATGATAGAGTAAACTGGGAATACCTTAGGGCCTGCCTCCATCAATTTCGCCTACCCCCGCTTTATAAACTGGGTGATGCTGCTCACGGATTCTGCAACATTGGCAGTATGTGGCCCTGGCTTCCTAACAGAAATAGTCCGCCCTCAAAGGGGCTTGCGATAAGGGGACCCCCTCAGCCCACTCTTATACAACTTCAGCCTTGACCCACTACTGCGAAATGTGAATGCCCAAATCACTGGGGTCCATGTGCCAGGCCAAACCCCAGTCAAAAAGATGTCATTTGCAGATGATTGCGTGGTGGGGGTGTCTAATAATAAAGATGCACGCGCGCTTGAAGCCCTCATCCAGGAATATTCCCAGGTAAGCAACGCGGCACTTAACGCCTCCAAAACCGAAATCATCCTCCTTGGTCGGTTTCAGAACTGCTGGGCCCCAGAAAGTAGTTCCCAACCCAGCCCATCTGCTCGTCAAGTCCACGCCTTACTAACTCAAAACACACCGCTCCACTGGTGCTCCCCTTTGTGCCACGACCTACCATAGGACCGGTACGCCATCTGGGCGTGTGGTTGGAGGCAGGAGGATACGCGTCAGCAGTAATGGAGTGCCATATACTGGACAACGTGACGAAGCGAATCGCCTCTCTCAGAGCCCACCCTACTACCCTCACTGGCAGGGTTGTTCTTGCCAACTCTATGCTCCTATCCAAAGTCTGGTTCGGAGCCCACGCCATCCCCTTCTCCCCAAGCTTCTTCAAATCCCTGTATGCTTTGCTACAAGGTTGGCTTTGGTCAGGCCGCCCTCCACCAGTACGGCTAGAGGTCATGTTTGGCCCTCATCATCATGGTGGCATGGGCCTACTTGACTTCAAAGCCCATGCCGCCAAGATCCTGGGCACCTGAATTGCGGCCGTCACTGCTCCTACACTCCCATCTCAACACTGGTCCCGCGCGGCCTGCTCCAACTTCTCTCGAGCCTTGGGCCTCAACAATCCATTAAACCCCCACTCCCTGATGAAATACCTCGCATCACACACATCAGCCACAGGTCCTCACGGGACCAAAACCCACTACAAACGAATCTTACTCTCCATGCGAAGCGCAGAGTGGAGAATTTGTATTAGTGGACATACAACCCAAAGAGGCCGCCCCTCTCCTCAGTTCACACAAGAGGTACAGGGGCTACCCATCCATGATGGCGTGATCCCCATTCGACCCCAAGTCCTATCCAGAGTGGACTACCTGGACATGATGGACATCCCTTATTCCACTGAGACCCAAAAGACTATCTGGAAATACGCACACCATCCTCTGTTGCAGCCTCAAGTCCGCTCCTTTGTGTGGCGCTGCCTGAGGCGGGTGTATCATACAGCTGAGCGCTCTAATGCTTTACACTCATCCTGTGTCGTGTGTGGCCAGTATGGAACGCTGTTTCACCGCCTGGAGAAGTGCCCCACCTCTAAAGTAATATGGCGCGAAGTCCAACGTCTGCTAGGCCAGGATCAAACACATCCCTTCAGTCTGTCAAGAGATATGTTTGCTTCATCAATGGCCTCCCCCTCCCACCCTCCCTTCGTGCTCTAGTGGTTGCAATCGCCATGTGGACTATCCACATGATTGTCTTGGATGCCATCGCCGGATCCATCCCCACCCTCCCTAAAGCTGTCCACAGATTCCGGTCTCATTTGGTGGATCACTTTCAAGCGTGGATGTTTGGATATCTCCCACCACGTCGCCGACAGCTGGTCTCCTCCTGGTTCCCAGTCTGGTTCATCAAATCAGACCCCTTCCTCCACACGTGCTCAATAGTGGCTACGCCCCTACACACGTTCCCTCCCCTTCCCATAAGTGGCGTTCCCGCTGGCAACAAGAGATAGCATCGCTTCTCTGGGGTGCCTCCCCTGGTACTAAGTTTTGTCTCGTCTGAGTCATATTCGGAAGTGTCCATCCCATGGTCAGCCTTCCCCGCAATAAATTTGAAATTTAAAATTTATAATTACAGATGAATAACATAATGAAGCAAAGTGCAACCATTAGTTAAATGCAACAGTATGTAATCAAGAGTTTTTTATAAACTAAGGTAAATTTAGCATGTTGTACTATTTACTATATCAATAAAGGATCTTCCTTCATAAAAAGTGTTAGTTTTTTAGCTTTAAGTTCCAGTTTACTAATCTGCTCTCAGGTTATTAGTTTAGTAATTACAATTATCAGGTTTAAAGTATAAGGAGACTTATCAAGGAGTTCTATTAAGTATAAGACTACAATGAATTATGTTTTAGGAATATGCAATGCATCAAGCCTGAAAGTAGGGAGATATTTCTAAAAAGCCATTATATTAAGCATTTTTTTCCTATCTGGTTGAAAGGTAGTTTTAGATGTTCCATAAGCCAAAATTATAGAAAAGCTGTAGTATAATTCTGGAAGTTTTGAATTACACTTCCAATGGGGAAGTTTGTAACATGAAGTTACACTGGGCGGATTCTCCAAAAATGCAATGAAGTAAATAAGAAAATACAGGTTAAACTGTACCTAATTTTTATTTTCAAAAAGAGGAAATATTTATAGGCTTTTTTACGGTTTGTGATCTATCAGAGTGAATTAATCTGCACAATCGAATCTTCAATCAGTTGGTTGGGATCTGATTAATCATTAACTTTGATAGATTGTGATAGATTGCTTGCTCCTTCTGATGATGTCAGGGGAATTGAGGGAGGGGATTTTTTTGAGATATGTGAATTTGGTGAAATCCTGACACTTCCCCCCTCAAGATTCAATTGCAGTGGAGGATGACTTCTTAAAAACCTAGGATGAATATGATTTACCACAATACCAGTATCAGTATGAACAATTGAATATTCTAATCCTTTTTGAAATATAGCTCTATAAGGATCAGACCAATTAGTTCCCAGCTTTTCAGTCTGTCCACCTGGCCAAGAATGATAATACATGACATAATCTTAATCTAATATTCAGGTAAGACTGGTTTACGTTGATTGCTTTGTAGAGTCTCTCTTTGAGTGGTGGTTTCAATTGAATTCATTGCTTGAGCCTGAAGGCAGATATGATCATCAGCCAAATTTCTCATAACTAAATTGGAATTTTCTGGGATGATTTCTTCAAGGATAGTCTGAACACTAGAAGGGACTGAAGGATCCCGCCCATATATACACTTAAACAGGGGCATCTTGATAATGTGGTGATAGCTTATCCAATAAGCAAACAAGGCACTAGGTAAATAAAAATTCCACCAAGTCAGATCAGTCGAGGCCATTTTCCTTAAAAATGATACCAAGGTTCCATTTACTCGTTCAATGGCCCCATTTTTGGATGGATTATATGGGACAACAAATCGCTGAGTAGTGTTAAATAATTTTGATAACTCCTGTATAAGCTGCGAGGTGAAGTTAGTCCCATAATCTGACATAAGGACCTTTGTACATCCATGTTGGGAAAAAATATGCTGATATAGGATTAAGGCTGTAGTCTTAGCCAAAGGAGTAGCAATCGAAATGGCCTCAACCCATTTGGTCAAATGGTCAACGGCCATAATGATATACTGATGACCATGCACTCCTTGAGGAAAAGGCCCTACAACATCAATGCTGACTACTTCAAACGCCTTAGTTGGGGAAATGACTTGATGTTGATAAGTAGGGTTGGTAGTTTTATGACGTTTGCAAGTAAGACATGAGTCAAGAGTCTCCCAAATGAGCTCGGTCATGTTGTTCCAATAGTATCGAGACTTTGACCATTCTTGAGTTTTCTTTAAGCTGCTATGACTGACTTGTTCATGAACTTCCATTACAGCGTGAAACCTGGAGTTGGGATGTAAGAAGGGTAACCACTTGGACTTGACTTTCTTATACAAAGCTCCATCTTGAATCAGAGTATCTTTGATAATTGATTTTAGATAGACTCAATCCTCTTCAGTCTCTTGATCCCATAATTCCAGTCATCCAATAAGTTTATACAAGCGTTCTTCTTTTTCTGGTTCCAAGGTCAGAATAGGTAGTCGTGATAACCCATCTGCATTTTGATGCTGAGCTCCTGAGCAATGAACAATGGAAAAATCGTAATTTTGCGATCATAAAGCCCAACAGGTTAATCTCCCATCAGGATCCTTCATATTCTGCAGCCATCGTAAGGAGGAATGGTCAGTAATAATGGAGATTTGGGTACTATATAAAAAAGGGCTGAAAATTCTTGATAGCAAAGAATTATTGCCAAACATACCCACTAAGTAACACTGTAATTTCGTTCAGCTTTTGACAAAGTTTTGCTATAGTAAGAAACAGGATGATCCTTATTTTCTTCATCACACTGAGATAAAATAGCCCTTCTAGTGACATTTCTTGCATCCATATGTAGAAAGAAAGGCTTATCAAACTGGGGGTGAATTAGAACAGGTGCCTTCATCAAGGCGGTACGCAGAGAATTGAAAGACTGTTCTTGAGCTGATCCTCACTTGAAAGACACTCCTTTTTGCAATAGATAAAATAAGGGTTCAGCCATATCATCAAAGTTGGGAATAAATTGCCAATAATACCCAACCATACTGAGAAAGACTTGAATATTTTGTAAAGAAGAGGGAGGAGGCATCTGTTGGATGGCTTGAACTTTGTCCACAAGGGGTCGAATCCCTTTAGCTAAAACCTGATGTCCTAAGAAGTCCATTTCATTTTGAAAGATTGAGCACTTGGAGGGCTTGAGTTTTAAGGAAGAGCCCCAAATTTGGCTAATACTTCTTTTAAATGGTTTAAATGCTCAGTAAAGGTTTTGGAAAACATGGTAATGTCGTCAAGATATACCAGAACACAAGTAAGCTTTAAATCCCAGAGCATACTGTCCATGGCCCTTTGGAAAGTTGTCATTGCTTAGACCTTGAGGCATGCGAGATGGTTCAAACAACCCTTCACTTGATATCAGGGCACACTTGGCACGATCTTCTGGAGACAGTTCAATTTTCCAATATCCACTGGCTAAGTCCATGGCCGAAAAATAGGTGGATCCAGCCAACAATGTAAGAGAATCATCAATCCTAGGTAAGGGATAACAGTCCCATCAGGTAATAGCATTCAATCGATGATAATACATCATGAATCGATGAGAACCATCTTTCTTCTTAACCAACAACAATGAGTATGCCCAGGGACTATTTGAGGGCTTCAATAATCCAGCTTCAAGCAATTAATTCAACTCCTTAGTAACCTGGGCTTCTTCTACTTTGTATTTACGATAGGGCTTTGCATGGATAGGAAGGTGATCACCAGTTTCAACAGTGTGCACTACACCTTTCATTTTCCCAAAATCGTAAGTATGCCTAGCAAAAATGTCGGAATATTCATCCAATAATTAAAGCACTTGTTTCTCCTGTTCCTTAGAGAGATGTTTCCCAAAAGCAGGTCCCACAGTAAGGATTTCCTGATCACTCTCCAATCCAAGTCATGTAAACTCCCAAAGGCTTTAACATCATAGATACGAGATAAGGGTGACAGCTTGACATAAGCAATTGGGCACTCTTGATCTACCAGTTTTGGAACATCAGTAAGGTTCACTAGTAAGACAGATAAAGAGCCTGAATAAGCATAATTCAATATTCCAGAACAAGGCAAAAGTTCTTTGGCAGAAGGATTGACAGTGCCCTGGATCTTGTAGCAAATGTCCCTTGGGAATCAAAAAGTGCAAGGAAGTATTAATGATCACTTGTGATTTTGGTGGAATAACTAATTTCTCAGGAGAAAAAATAGGCATTCCTTCTTCAATATCCGCCATGGTAGGAGGTAATTTTACATGAGGATCTTCAACCTGATACTGAAGTGAATAAGACCTTTTAGCTCCTTCTAGTAGACATAACTGATGTCAAGTGGAAGCATGATCAGATAAAAGTAAGGGAACTCGATACCCCAAGAGAGATAATGACGAGTCAGGGTAGTTGATAATTCCATCAAATTTTTATAAAAATTGAGTTCCCAAGAGTAGGTCATAACTCAAATTATCGAGCACAATCGCTGGAATGGTAAAGGTTAATTTCCCAATTTTCAGAGGAAGAGATGAAAAGCTCCAATAGACTGAGTACTCTGAGGGCCGGTGGTGCCATATTCTTCATAATGAGAAATATTGGGGGTTAATTTGATCCATTTGACCAATTTGGAGGGGACAACATTCATTAGGGATCCAGTATCTATGATAGCTTTGGCATTGATTTGATTTACTCATAAATTAATTCAGGTAATGGTGCTTCCAAACTGAGAGGATAATGCCAATAAGGAGGGCAAGGAATAAGAAGAATGATCGTCTTTATTTACACTCATTTGAACTTTGCTGCTCTTGATGCGCACTCACATCATTATCAAGGTGAAGAATCTTATTGGTCTTATCTTTTTTCTTTTTTCATCAGCTTTCTATTTAAAACAACGATCCTCAGTATAAAAGTAGCAATGACAGTAATTACACTGGATCGCTCTAGTGTTCTCAGGCATGGCAAAGATTTTGGGCTGACTAGGTCTAGGAGACTCATAAACTTGGGGTTCTTCGGAGAATTGTGGGGGCAACTCCAATAAGGCCTCCTTAATATCCAAAATACTTCAGAAATCCTTTTTGACACTGATCAGATAAACTTACATTTGCGTCCTAGTAGTAAAGACTGACAGAACTGCAGTTATTGCATTGTCTAAGTTTAACCAACCACAGGCTACAAGAGTTTGAGCTTCCTGATAGAACTGATGAGCAAATTCCTTAATAGATTCATTTTGGTGGGGCTGTATACCCAAAAAGGCCTGTTTTTGCGAAGATAGGGTCTGCTTACTTCCAAATTCTTTGATCAATGCTTCTTTGACTTGAGCCCAAGTAGGCCAAGTCATAAAGTGGGGAACCAAATATCTTGAGCTAATCGAGTAAGGCAATTAGGCAAGTAATTCATCTTTTGGTGATCCGTGGCCTCACTTAGTGCCTTTTCATACAGATATTGAAAAGTCATCATGCTGCCTTCCCCTGGGAAGTATTTGTCCTTGAATACTGGCTTGAAACTCAGGGGAGCATTGATAGTCAAAACATGCACTCCAGGTTGTTCAGATGGAGTAGACACATAAGAGGCAGAATCTGAAGTTTGAGAAGAAAATTGAGGGTAAGGACCAACAACTTCTGTCCAAATTTCATTAATATGTCGATTCAGGTCTGCATGCCCTACTTTCACATCTAGTTGGCGAGATAGCTCAAAAATCTTTTCCAGTTGTACATTGTACTTGAGTTCCAGAGTCTCGATTTTTTCTTGGAGCAATTCCCCTTTTGATTCACAAGCATGTAATAAGATATCAGTGTCCTTGGCCCACTTTCACAAATTGATTAATTCATCAGACAAGGACTGCAGAGTCAAAAGGGGGTCAATTGGTACCCCATCAGGGGTTAGGTCGCATTCTTTGGCCACCTTAGAGAATTGTTCATGTAAGTTGGTCATCATGTTCATGAGAGAGTTAATTTGCTGATAAGATCCTGAATGACCATCAGCGCCTGGAGGTCCATGAGGTCCATCCGCACCTGGGGGTCCACGGGGCCCATCAGCTCCAGGAGGTCCACGAGGCCCTACACCTCCAGGTGGCCCACGAGGTCCTTCTACCCCAGGAGGACCCATATTTCCGGAGGTATTCTCTACTTTATTGACCTGGAACTGAATTCCTGAGTACAATTGTTCCAATTGAAAAAGACGGGTTCTAATTTCTTCCTCCATTGATTGACTATGCTCAGAGAGTTGGGACACACTCTCTCTCCATTCCTTAAGGATCTCTTGAACCATTTTGGAAACTGTACATCAATAAAATTTGATATCCCATGATTGAACTGAATGAGCTGCTGTTGTACTCCGTTGAGGGAAGTTTGATTATTATTAATAGCATCACGATTATCTTGGCTAAACTTGGAGGCTGACTTGAAATGAATCAGAAATATAATTATTCAAGGATTGGAGTCCTTCTAGTAAATGGAGCATCCCTTGATGGTGCATTCCAACTACAGGTAGCAAGTAGTATAATTTAGGATGTACAAGTTGTTGTAAATATTATTCGGAACCAATCCCTGGCATTTGAGAGGTTTGCAGCACTTCTCACATTAGAGAAGGTACTGCATTCGTTTGAGATTGGGTAGAACATATTCCAGGGATTAGAGCCCCTTCAAGTAATTGATTAATGATATTTTGCAAGGTCTCAGGTGGCATTTGAAAGTCTGAGGCAAAACTTAAAGTAGGATTATAGAATTCCAAGTTGGCCCAAAATTCCAACGTAGAGGGTAATATTGGGATTTGGGCTCCAACTGAAGGGACCCATCGTAAAATACTTCCTTGCTCTTGATCTTGAGCATCGTCAGGTGAAAATCGACAATCCATGGTGATAGAAGTGGTCACTGGTGCCTAACTCAGAGAGCCCTTGTAGTGAGCACCAGTCTGGAAGTTTTGAATTACACTTCCAATGGGGCAGGTTGTATCTTGAAGTTACACTGGGCGGATTCTCCAAAAATGCAATGAAGTAAATAAGAAAATACAGGTGAAACTTGACCTAATTTTTATTTTTGAAAAGAGGAAATATTTATAGGCTTTTTTACGGTTTGTAATCTATCAGAGTGAATTAATCTCTGCGCGATCAAATCTTCAATCAGTTGATTGGGATCTGATTGATCATCAACTTTGATAGATTGTGATAGATTGCTCATTCCTTCCAATAATGTTGGGGGAATTGAGGAAGGGGATTTTTTGGAGATATATGAATTTGGTGAAATCCTGACAGGTGTACTTCAAAATAGAAGGGAACATGAACACCTCTTTAATTGATTCAAACGCCTGTTAGCATTCAGGCGACTAGCAAAATAGTACGTTTTTCCCTGTAAGGGAGTAGAGCAGGGCAGCAAGCTGGGAAAGTGCCGGGGAAAATTTTTTAAGAAAATGATTCCCAAGAAACTCCGTAGTTGTTTCTGGATAGTTGGGGTTGGCCATTCTCAGATAGCATTTAACTTATTGGGAGGGATTGCATAACTGTCTTTAAGGATGAGGTTCCCGAGGAAGGTAACCTCCTCCTTATAGAACTTGCACCTAAAAGGATTGACAAACAAGCCTGCCTTATGCAAGGCGGCCACAACTGCTTCCAAGTCAGTAGCATGTTGTTTGGGAGTCATGGAGTGAACCAGAATGTCATCAATATATGTAACTGCGCAGGTAAACAGGAGGTCACCCAGTACATTGTCAATCATATGTTGAAACGTAGCGGGAGCATTCTTCAGCCCAAAGGTCATTACGCGGAATTGGAAAATGCCTTGCTTCATCCAGTTCACTGTTAACCATTCTTGCACTTTCATTACCCAAATCTGGTTAAAAGCATTGATGAGATCCAGCTTGGAAAACACCCGAGATTTGGCAATTGCTTGACTTATCATCTGCTTTAAAGGCAGAGGGTAGGGATCAGAAACCGTGACTTTATTTAAGTGTCCATAGTCCACACAGGGGTGGAGGGAACCATCAGCTTTTTAGCAAAGATGATGGGAGATGCGACTGGCGATGTCTCTTAAACAACCACCCTTTTTCAACATATCATCCAACCAAGTGTTGAGCGCAGCCTCCTCCTCTGCTGTATGGGGATACAATGGGCAGTTGATATTCACTAACTCCACCATTGTACAAAATCCACAGTCAAATCTAGTGTGAGGAGGCAGATGATCCGCCTTTTCAGAATTGAATTTGCTTTGATAGCGCGTTAAACTTTCTGTAAAAATCGGACAGTATGCCCGCAGGAGAGACAAGGGAAGTGATAGAACTGCGACCTTGAGTTTTTCATAAGAGTGTCAATTAGGGGGAATTTACCCTCCAGTTGATCATTAACAAATGACAGCATGTTAGACTCCAGGTGGATCTTGACATGTTGCCGGCGCCACCATCCCACTCCATAGATCACCAGAAACACCAAGTTTGGCATAGCAGAAAAGAGGTCGCAGAAGCTGAACTGGTGTATTGAAAATGTGACTGGTTAATGAACCAGGTATGAGGTTTGGGAGGCTGATGATGCAACCATCACCGAAGGACCTGCATCCAGGTCAAATTCCAATTCTGGGCCAGTTCTAAACTCATAAAATTACCTGCGGCTCTGGTGTCCACCAGGGCCTCAAAGGAGACGTGATGAGACCCAACGCTAATCTTCATGGGTAATAAGAAGTAAGCGAAGTTCTCTTTATTGGTAATTGTGGATGAATCCAGTGATACCAAAGAGATGGTAGTGGGATCAGGGGAAACCGCTAGGCTCTTATGGGGGGTAAACTCATTGCAAGTCGGGATGTCAGATCCTACTAACATGGGCAAAATAGCCGCGGCAACTATGGGGTATGGATTTTAAGTTTTGAGTGGAACTGGACTATTGTGGACAGGGAAAATCTTCTTCACAACCTGGTTCAGTTGAAAAGGAGGGGCAATGCTGCGTAATATCTACAAGAAAGGTAAAAATGGGTAAAAATAATGGTTGGTCAATTATGTCAGGCAAACAGCAAGTAAGAATTATACCAGCCTGCCAGCCTAGGTGCTAAAGCACCCGAATGGCAAAGCAGAATGGCAAAGGCACTGCTGCTGGTACAACGGATATGGAACTGGAAAGGAATTTCCTCAATAACTGCCAGTAAGCCAGAATATCACACAGGCACATAAAACACCAGACAAGTATGGCTCTTAACCCCGAGGGGTATGTGATGGTTGGTGGAAAAGGTGGTTTGTTTTCCAACATATAAACTAGATTTTATGAAAGGTTTTTAATGGAAAATTTAAGAAAGGAAAATCAACCAACAATTTTCTCTGTGCAATGTGACTGATTAAATAGCGGTCAATTTATAGAGGAAAGAAGCCAGGATTAGGTCCTGCAAGTTTGACCTAATTGGCGAATTGTTCAGGAATGGAGAACAGATAAGTTAACTAAGACTGATATCAAAGAATTCAGCAGTAGGCTGAGTCACTGTCAGTTTGACCTCAAATGTCTAAATTGAGGCTTGAATACATTTCTGATGGTAGGTACAATGGCGTTTGGCCCAAAGAGCAGTGGGAATCCCCCAATACCACCCTACATAGGGGCAGTCCCATTTGGTTGGGAACAGGTTTGGGATGCCCAACCTGCCTATGCCCAGTTGATGGGCCGTTTGTTTGGTCAATAGCGTTGCATTGGCCACAATGCCCAATTTTCCAGAAGGGAGCTTAAACCCTCATTGATAGTATCCAACGCTATTACCTGCCCATGGGGGATGACCCCTGACAATTTTGAGGGGGGTTAATTTTTTGATCATAGTGTTGGCTGAATTGAACTGTTGGTGATTCCAGCTTATGGGGCAGTCTTCATCTCTTTCTGGCTACATGGAATCTGACTATTGGGCTGACTCCCACTTGATTTTGGGTCAATCAGTTTCATTTTGGCAACCTTGGTGCAGATTTCCTCAATTAACTGTATCAGTTCTGCCAAGGTGAGTGTGGGCACTGGGAGAGGAATTCAAAGTGGAAGAGCTGTTATCCAGCTCTCATCTACCATGTGGGCGAGGTCGCCCTGGTTAACGAGGGGTACAGCCACCCTCTTCAATACCTTCTTACTCAGTAACAGGAAAAGTGCCTGATCAATGGCCAGGGGACGTTCCCCAGGACTTACAATATATGTCTTATGGCTGATGGTTGCTAGAAACTTTCTTAACATTTTATCTACAGCTATGATAGGATACTATCATTGTGTTTTGTCTTTAACTTCTAAAAGGATAACACCTGAGATGGTTAGATACTTTAGTAATGATTGGATTAGCCTAACTAAACCTATATATGACAGCAGGCAAAAAGCTTGTAGATAATTAAAACTATTAAATTTAAAAGACATCACAACTTTTCTTTCTCGTTGCAAACACTTTTGCAACCTATTCAATTCAAGACTAAATCTAGTTTGATAATCCCATAGAGGATATTAGTCTAGGGGGTGGAAGGCGAGTCGGTAGGGCGTACAGCTACCAACCTGAAGGTTGGGGTTCAATTCCTGCCCTTCGCACATCGATTGGGGTGCCAGCCGAAGGAAGCTATTGGCGGTTAGTAGGTATAATAACACGAAAACCTTACCCATGACGTAACCAGAAAAATCTGAGTCCCGATCCGGAGGTGAAAAAAAACTTTTTACGACAGAGTTGACCCTGCTCAGGTTTCATGTCGATACTTTCTCTATTTTTGTAATGTCCATCCCCTGGTCAGCTTGCCTCGAATAAATAAATAAATAAATAGAGGATATTAGTCTGCGTTCATGTCTGGGAGCAGTTGGGCAAGCAAGGCAAGAGGAGCAGGTGGAAGGCCCGCGGCCTCTAACGTTTGAAAACGCCCCAGAGAATCCAGCGTAATAAAAAAATCTAAAAAAACTGGTGGTCACAATTTCCTCAGAGATACTTGTGTGGCAAGCATGATGCAACCAGTACATCAACACGCCACACTCCCAGCCACTTTTGTCGGTGAAATTTGGAGTCCATGTGTATCTGGACATCTAAATTATGCCTTATGGGAAAAATTTTGTGAAGATGTACACAAAATTTTTCTGACTGCGGTGTACGTTGCACCTCACTCCATGTCACGCAGTTGGCTGGACCTAGGTTTCAAAAAACAAAATAGCAGCAGACGAGGCTGCAGCAGTGTGCATAGTGGTCAACCTTTCCAAAAGGCAATGGGTCGTCGAAACCAAATGCACCAGATGGACAAAATCAAACCAAATTTTCCTCACATTTGACTTTTTGCCTACTACGGTAAAACGTGACAAATTGGAGCAACACCTGAAAGATGGTCTCACCATATACAGTGAAATACAATCTTTCAAAATGCAACATTTCATGCTGATGCCACACCTGTGCACTGGCAAAGCCATTAAAGTTCTGACCCCAACTGAGGAGATCGCAAAGGACCTAACCCAGATCCTACACTTCACCTTTATTGACATCGCAGGGCATACCACCCACCCATTCCGGGTAACTGTGGACAGCGTGCCCCCTATTTGCACCCACTGTGATGCGTTCATCCATAAGGCGCATGCATGCCCCATCAAGGAGGGACGTCACATTCCAAGAGCACCCCTCGGCAGCCATGGCCAGTGGAGAGGCGCACTATGAACCAACTGCAAGCACCAAGGAGGATTTCCCGTGGGGAGCACAAGGCTGCTACCTATTGGTAAAGCCCATCTCCCCGCAGGAGCAGAAGAAGGCCAAGCAGGCCCATAGGGCTGCAGCCAAGGAAGCGGCCAAGGCCACTACCACCATCCCACACTCACAACGCCAGGAGGACATGGAGACCTTCATGGCAGAAGTGACTCAGGAATCCATCACCCAATCAGATTGGGAGGCCCATGCCGAGCAGGCCACTCAATCTGAGGATCTAATGGGAAATTTGATCTCACCCAATTGCTGCACCCAAGCTCTGGTCAAAAATGACTTGGGACCTATCCCAACTGAAAAAAATTTTGCCCCACTCGACAGTGAACTGAGCTTATCCGCACCATAAAAAATTTGTCCGATGTCGGGAAAACAAAAAGTGAAGGCCAAAGCCAATGCGACTCTTTCTGCAAAAATTAACAAAAACCCCAATAGCGTTGCTGCTAACACCTGTGATGCTGTGAAAGCCCGTGGGGACCTGGAAGAGGCTGGTGGGGGGATTGGGGGCCCACCCCCTCACACCTAAGGTGCAATGGGGGAAACCTTCACTCTAGGGATGCTGAATATTGCCAGACTCAAGGCCTCCCCGTCCCAGGCTAGGAAACTGAGTTTTTTACAAAACAATTTACCCGTGGATATCCTGGCCATCCAGAGTCCCACTGTCAACAAGGTTCAGAGGAAGCTTGGAAAACAATGCTCCTACCATCCCTATCCTTTTGGTCAAAGCACTGTGGGGTGCTAATTCGGAAAAACAATTTTTTCAAATTCACATCCTCAGAAACATTCCTAAATGGCCAAGTGCTCGTTGTCACCTTCTCGTGGGCTGACGTTGCACACACAATCATCAAAATTTATGCCCTAAATGGTGCACACAAGCGTCAGGAATTTTTCTCATTGGTCAAATCCCTCCCTCTACCCCCCAATTCTTTCCTAATTGGCGACATGAACTTTTGGCTAACCTCACCAACGGACCAGTGGCCACCCTCACCCCATGCCCCACAGGGTCACGTAGAACTACGCGTTCTAAAAGCCACCCTTGGGTTAATGGATGCGCTGCCGCGACATGCCCCACTGCTCAAAAACATGATGCATCCCCACGTCCACAATAGCCATTTTAGGTCCATGACCCACATTGACCTTATTCTAACGCCGGCGAAATTCCAACCCCACATCTCCCACTTCAAAACAACAAAAATAGAATTTTCCAACCACCGACTGGTCTTGATAGTATACCACTTACCTGTCACAGTTGCAAAGGCCCCACATTGGTGCAAAATCTGCCCCCCCGAGTTTGTGTCGCCAGGATTTTCCATGTGGGTGGAAGAGGCAACTTTGGCAAAATCGTTTGTTGCACTGTTTTGCGCGGACCCCATTTCCACATGAGCAACTTTCAAAGAAGACACCATCCACCACTATCGCCATCTCTCCTCCAGACGCTCACGAGCCACATTGGCGGTTATCTCGCGCACGCTGGTGGACTAGCCCACTTGGAGTCCAACATTCCAGCCACAGGATATAGCCCTGCATGGGGCCGGAGGTGGGCGGAGGCAGCCGCCCACCTCAACGCACTTGAAAGGCAATACAAACATCAGGTTTGTGTCCAATACAGGGCCACACGCATCACTAAAGGTGACAAGTGCACCGCATACTTCTTTAAAAAATTTTCACACCACACCAGAGATTGTGGCCTGCACACAGGTGTGAATATCAGATAATTCCATTGCGGACATACCGGCCAAAGTGGCAATCAAAATGCAAAAATATTACTCCGAGTTATACCAAGCCGAACCAATTCAGCCAGCCAAAATGGTGGAATTTCTCAACTGAGCTCATATCTGCACCATTTTCTGATACCCAGAAATAATGAATTTAATTACTCTGAACAAATTATGGACAGCCATTCGCAGTGCGCCAAACTGAAAATGCCCAGGCCCAGATGGCATTCCATATGAGTTCTACAAAAAATATTTTAAATATATATCCCCATTGCTGCTAGCCTCACTCAACCAAAGCCTGTTGGAAACGCGCCTCCTACCAGGAGGACATGAGGCATTTACTGTCACACTCTTCAAGAAAGGGGATAGGCTTGACTTAACCAACTGGCGCCCCATTTCTCTAACAAAAACAGACACCAAAATTTTAACAAAAATCATGGCTAACTATTTGAAGACTGTAGCATCTGCCACCATAACCCAGAACAATTTGGTTTCATCCCCAGAAGGTCAATTTGGGATAACGTGCACTCTGTGGCTAATGTGTGTCAGTCCACAGCCTCTGGGACACTTGTATTCTTGGACCAACAAAAGGCCTATGATAAAGTAAACTGGGAATACCTAAGGGCCTGCCTCCATCAATTCCGCCTACCCCCCACTTCATAAACTGGGTAATGCTGCTCACGGAATCTGTGACAATGGCAGTGCGTGGCCCAGGCTTCCTAACAGAAGTAGTCACCCTCAAAGGGGCTTGCGATAAGGGGACCCCCTCAGCCCACTCTTATACAACTTCAGCCTTGACCCGCTACTGCGAAATGTGAATGCCCAACACATTGGGGTCCATGTGCTAGGCCAAACCCCAGTCAAGATGATGGCATTTGCAGATGATTGAGTAGTGGGGGTGTCTAATAACAAAGATGCACGCGCGCTTGAAGACCTCATCCAGGAATATTCCTGGGTAAGCAACGTGGCACTGAATGCCTCCAAAACTGAAATCATCCTCCTTGGTCAGTTTCAGAACTGCTGGGCCCCAGCAAGTAGTTCCCGACCCAGCCCATCTGCTCGCCCATGACCACGCCGTACTAACTCAACACACACCGCTCCACTGGTGCTCCCCTTTGTGCCACGTCCTACCATAGGACCGGTACGCCATCTGGGCGTGTGGATGGAGGCAGGCGGATACGCGTCAGCAGTAATGGAGTGCCATATACTGGACAACGTGACGAAGTGAATCGCCTCTCTCAGAGCCCACCCTACTACCCTCACTGGCAGGGTTGTTCTTGCCAACTCTATGCTCCTATCCAAAGTCTGGTTCAGAGCCCACGCCATCCCATTCTCCCCAAGCTTCTTCAAATCCCTGTATGCTTTGCTGCAAGGATGATTTGGTCAGGCCGCCCTCCACCAGTACAGCTAGAGGTCATGTTTGGCCCTCATCATCAAAGTGGCATGGGCCTGCTTGACTTCAAAGCCCATGCTGCCAAGATCCTGGGCACCTGGATCACGGCCATCACCGCTCCTACACTCCCATCCCAACACTGCTCCCGCGCAGCCCGCTCCAACTTCTCCCAAGCCTTGGGCCTCAACAATCCATCAAACCCCCACTCCCTGATGAAATACCTCGCATCACACACATCGGCCACAGGTCCTCATGGGACAAAAACCCACTACAAACGAATCCTACTCTCCATGCGAAGTGCAGAGTGAAGAATCCATATTAGTAAAAATACAACCCAAAGAGGCCGCCCCTCCCCTCAGTTCACATAAGAGGTACAGGGGCTACCCATCCACGATGGCGTGATCCCCATTCGACCCCAAGTCCTATCCAGGGTGGACTACCTGGACATGATGGACATCCTTCATTCCACTGAGACCCAAAAGACTATCTGGAAATACGCACACCATCCTCTGTTGCAGCCTCAAGTCCACTCCCATGTGTGGCGCTGCCTGAGGCGGGTGTAACGTACAGCTGAGCACTCTAACGCTTTACACTCATCCTGTGTCGTGTGTAGCCAGTATGGAACGCTGTTCCACCGCCTGGAGAAGTGCCCCACCTCTAAAGTGATATGGCGCGAAGTCCAACGTCTGCTAGGCCAGGATCAAATACATCCCTTCAGTCTGTCAAGAGACATGTTTGCCCTATCAATGGCCTCCCACCTTCCACCCTCCCTCTGTGCTCTGGTGGTTGCAATTGCCATGTGGACTATCCACACGATTGTCTTGGATGCCATCGCTGGCTCCACCCCCACCCTCCCAGAAGCTGTCCACAGATTCCGGTCTCATTTGGTGGACCACTTTCAAGCGTGGATGTTTGGATATCTCCCACTGCATCGCTGACAGCTGGTCTCCTCCTGGTTCCCAGTCTGGTTCATCAAATCAGACCCCTTCCTCCACACGTGCTCAATAGTGGCTACGGCCCTACACACATTCCCTCCCCCTCCCTAAAAGTGGCGTTCCCGCTGGCAAAAAGAGATAGCATCGCTTCTCTGGGGTGCCCCCTGGGTCTAAGTTTATCTTTCCTGAGTCATATTCGGAAGTGTCCATCCCATGGTCGGCCTTCCCCACAATAAATTTGAAATTTAAATTTAAATTTAAAATTTATTAAATTTATATTAAATTGGGTAGCATTTTAGTTGAGGTGGTTTAGGAGATCATCTTATAAATAAATTATTATAAATGCATATTTATTTCAACACCTACTCCTAGATTATTTACCAATCTCAGATAAACTTGACATAGTTATACTATTAAATATATACAAAATTGTTCATTTGAATTAATTAATCTAATGTTTCAGTTATAAGATTAGCAGTTTTTACTTATAGTTTTTATTATTTAGTTGATTTTATTAGTCAATTATATGGTAAACTTTCAAACTGTTTTCTCTCGTTGCAAACACTTTTGCAACCCATTCAATTCAAGTTTAAATCTAGTTTGATAAATCTCATAGAGGAGATTAGTCTGCGTCCATGTCAGGGAGCAGTTGGGCAAGTAAGGTAAGAGGAGCAGGTGGGAGGCCCGGAGCCTCAAACATTTGAAAACGCCCTGGAGAAACCAGCAGAATAGAAAAAAATTTTCAAAAACTGGCGGTCACTATTTCCCCAGAAATCATCACTTGGCAAGCATGATGCAACCAGTACATCAATACGCCGCAATCCCAGCCACTTTCGTTGGTGGAATATGGAGTCCGCGTGTTTCTGGACATCCAACAAATGTCTTTATGGGAAAAATTTTGTGGGGATGTGCACACTTTTTCCCAACCGCGGTGTACGTCGCACCTCATTCCATGTCATGCGGCTAGCTGGACCTAGGTTTCAAAAACAAGTAGGCAGCAGATGAGGCTGCTGCGGTGCACATATTGATTGATTTCCCCAAAGGGCAACAGGTCGTTGAAACAAAACGCATTAGATGGACAAAATCCAACCAAATTTTTCTCACATTTGACTTCTTGCCTACTATGGTAAAACGTGACATTTTGGAGCAACACCTGAAAGATGGTCTCGCCGTCTAATGGTGAAATACAATCTTTCAAAATGCAACGCTTTACAATGATGCCACACCTGTGCACCGGCAAAGCCATTGCAGTTCTGACCCCAACTGAGGAGATTGTGAAGGAACTAACCCAGATCCCACAATTCACTTTTATTAATATTGAAGGGCATACCACCCACCCTTTCTGGGTAACCATGGACAGCGCACCCCCCATCTGCACCCACTGTGACGCGTTCAGCCATAAGGCACACACATGCCCCACCAAGGAGAGTATCACATTCCAAGAGCACCCCTCAGCGGCCATAGCCAGTGGAGAGGCGCACTATGAACCAACCGTAAGCACCAAAGAGGCTTTCCCATGGGGAGCACAAGGCTGCTACCTACTGGTAAAATCTATTTCCCCGCAAGAGTGGAAGAAGGCCAAGCAGGCCCGCAGGGCCATGGCTAAGGAAGCGGCCAAAGTCACCACCGCTATCCCACACTCCCAATGTCAGGAGGACATCAAAAACCTTTGTGGCAGAAGCAAATTGGGAATCCAACCAATCAGACTGGGAAGCCCATACTGATTGGACCACCCAATCTGAGGATCTGATGGGTGACTCGAATTCTCCCAATCTTTGCACCCAAGCTCTGGTCAGAACTGACTTGGCCTTCAACCTACCTAAAAAAATTTTCACCCTGCTCAATGGTGCACTGAACTCATCTGCACCGCAAAAAACTCGTCCAACGTCAGGGAAACAAAAAGCAAAGGCAAAAGCCAACGCAAACCTTTCTGCAAAAATTAAAAAAATACTAATAGCGTTGCTGCAAACACCCATACTGCCATGAAGGCCCATGGGGATCTAGAGGAGGCTAGTGGGCCTGGGTGCCCACCCCCTCACACCTAAGGTGCGATGGGGGAAACCTTCACTTTTGGGACGTTGAATATCACCAGATTCAAGGCCTTGCCGTCCTGGGCTAGGAAACTGAGTTTTTTACAACAAAATTTACCCGTGGATATCCTGGCCATCCAGGAGTACCACTGTCCATGAGGTTCTGAGGAGGCTTGGAAAACAATGCTCCTCCCATCCCTATCCTTTTGGCCAAAGCACTGTGGGGTGCTAATTTGGAAAAATAATTTTCATATTTTTATTGTCAAAAATCTTCCTCAATGGCTGAGTCCTCATTGTCACTTTTTCGTGGGCTGACGTGGTACATGCTATTATCAACATCTATGCCCCAAATGGTGCACGAGAGCATTGGGAATTTTTCTCATCAGTCAAATCCCTCCCACTACCCTCAGACCCTTTTGTAGTTGGCAATATGAACTGTTGGCTAAACACTCCAGCGGACTGGTGGCCTTCCTCCTCCCACGCCCCCCAGGGCCACGTTGAACTTCGCGTTCTAAAGGCCACCCTTGGGTTAATGGATGCACTGCCGCGGCAAGCCTCACTGCTCGAGAACATGATGCGCCCCCACATCCACAACGGCCAATTAAGGTCCATGACCCGCATCGACCTTATCCTTATGCCAGTGAAAATTCAACCCCACATATCCCACTTTAAAACAACAAAAATGGAATTCTCTGACCATCAACTGGTCTCGATAATCTACCACCTACCTGTCACAGCTGCTAAGGCCCCACATTGGTGCAAAATCTGCCCCCCCAAGCTCACATCACCAGGATTTTCCATGTGGGTGGATTCAGTAACTTTGGCAAAAGAGTTTGTTGCACCGTTTTGTTTAGACCACATTTCCATATGGGCAACTTTCAAAGAAGATACCATCCACCAATCTCGCCACCTCTCCTCCAGATGCTCACGAGCCACATTGGCTGACATTTCGCGTGCTCTGGAATAGTTGGCACACCTGGATTCCAACATCCCAGCTACAGGATACAGCTCTGCATGGGGCTGGAAGTGGGTGGAGGCAGCCGCCCACCTCAACGCGCTCAAAAGGCAACACAAACATTGGGTTTGTGTTTAGTACAGGGCCAAACACATCACAAAAGGCGACAAGTGCACTGCATATTTTTTAAAAAATATCTCACCACGCCAGAGTGTGGCCTGCACACATCGGATGATTCCATTGTAGATATGCCAGCCAAAGTGGTAATTGAAACACACGACAAGTGTGCATTTTTTAAGATCGGATGATGCACACCATTGCAGATATGCCAGCCAAAGTGGTAATTGAAACACAAAAGGCGACAAGTGCACTGCATATTTTTTTAAAAATATCACACCACGCCAGAGTGTGGCCTGCACACAGGTGCAAAGATCGGATGATTCCATTGCAGATATGCCAGCCAAAGTGGTAATTGAAACACAAAAGTATTACTCTGAGTTATACCAACCTGATCCTATTCAACTGGCTGAAGTGGCAGAATTTCTCAACTGAGCCCACATCAGCACCATTTCCCAATACCCGGAAATAATGAATTTAAATACTCCAAACAAATTATGGACAGCCATTTGTGGTGCACCAAACTGAAAATGCCCAGGCCTGGATGGCATTCCATATGAATTCTAAAAAAAGTACTTCAAATATATATTCCCACTACTGTTGGCCTCACTTAACCAGAGCCTTTTGGAAACGCGCCTCCTGCCAGGAGGACAAGAGGCCTTCACTGTCACACTCTTCAAGAAAGGGGACAATCTAGACTTAGCCAACTGGCGCCCCATTTCTTTAACTAACACAGATACAAAAAGTTTAACAAAAATCATGGCTAACCGTTTAGGGATTGTAGCATCTGCCACCATCTCCCCAGAACAATTTGGTTTCATACCCAGAAGGTCGATTTGGGACAATGTGCACTTGGTGGCCAATGCGTGCCAGTCCACAGCCTCTGGGGCACTTGCATTCTTTGACTAACAGAAGGCCTATGATAGAGTAAACTGGGAATATCTCAGGGCCTGCCTCCATCAATTCCGCTTACCCCCTCGCTTCATCAACTGGGTGATGCTGCTCACGGAATCTGCAACAATGCAGTATGTGGCCCTGGCTTCCTAACGGAAGTAGTCCGCCCTCAAAGGGGTTTGCGACAAGGGGACCCCCTTAGCCCACTCTTATACAACTTCAGCCTTGACCCACTACTTCAAAACGCAAATGCCCAACTCACATGGGTCCATGTGCCAGGCCAAGCCCCAGTCAAGATGATGGCGTTTGCTGATGACTGTGTGGTGGGAGTGTCTAATAATAAGATGAATGCGCACTTGAAGCTCTCATCCAGGAGTATTCCGGGTAAGTAATACTGCACTGAACGCCTCCAAAACTGAAATCATCCTCCTTGGTCAGTATCAAACCTGCTGGGCCCCTGCAAATCAGTGCCCAGCCCGGTTTATCTGCTCACAAACGCGCTTGACCTCCCAGCTCACCCCACACCGCCCCACTGGTGCTCCCCTTTGTGCCACGCCCTACCATAGGGCCAGTCCGCCATCTGGACGTGTGGGTGGAGGCAGGCGGATACGCATCAGCAGTAAGGGAGAGTCATATTCTAGACAACGTGACAAAGCGCATCGCCTCCCTCAGAGCCCATCCTACTTCCCTTACTGGCAGGGTCGTTTTGGCCAACTCTATGCTCCTCTCCAAAGTCTAGTTTGAAGCCCACGCCATCACCTTCTCCCCAAGCTTCTTCAAATCCTTGCATGCCCTGCTGCAAGGATGGCTATGGTCAGGCCGCCCTCCACCAGTACGATTAGAAGTCATGTTTGGCCCTCATCAGCATGGTAGCATGGGCCATTTTGACTCCAGAGCACATGCGGCCAAGATCTTGGGTTCCTGGATTGTGACTGTCACCGCCCCTACACTCCCCTTCCAACACTGGTCCCGCGCAGCCCGCTCCAACTTCTCCCGCGCCTTGGGCCTCAACAATCCATCAAACCCCCACTCACTGATGAAATACCTGGCTTCGCACCCATCAGCCAAGGTCCTAATGGTACTAAAACCTACTACAAACGAATCCTACTCCATGCGGAGCGCTGAGTGGAGAATTTATATTAGTGGACATACAACCTGAAGAGGCCGCCCCTCTCCTCAGTACACACAAGAGGTACAGGGGCTACCATCCAAGATGGCGTGATCCCATACGGCCTCATGTCCTATCCAGGGTGGACTACCTGGACATGATGGACATCCCTTACTCCATTGAGACTCAGAAGACTATTTGGAAATATGCACATCACCCTCTGTTGCAGCCTCAAATCCGTTCCCATGTGTGGCGCTGCCTGAGGCGGATGTACCATATGGCTGAGCGCTCTAACGCTTTACACTCATCCTGCTTCATATGTGACCAGTATGGAACGCTGTTTCACCGCCTGGAGAAGTGTCCTACCTCTAAAGTGATATGGCGCGAAGTTCAACTTTTACTGGGCCAGAATCAAACACATCTCTTCAGTCTGTCAAAAGATATGTTTGCTTTATCAATGGCCTCCCATCTTCCACCCTCCCTCCATGCTCTGGTGGTTGCAATCGCCATGTGGACCACCCACACGATTGTCTTGGATGCCATTGCAGGCTCCATTCCCACCCTCCCAGAAGCTGTCCACAGATTCTGGTCTCATTTGGTGGACCACTTTCAAGTGTGGATGTTTGGGTACCTCAGACCACGCTGCCGTCAGTTGATCTCCTCCTGGTTCCCAGTTTGGTTCATCAAATCAGACCCCTTCCTCCACACGTGTTTAATTGTGGCTATGGCCCCTTCACGCGTTCCCTCCCCTTCCCCATAAGTGGCGTTCCCGCAGGCAATAAGAGATAGCATCACTTCTCTGGGGTGCCTTCCCTGTTACTAAGTGTTGACTCAGTTGAGTCAATTTTGGAAGTGTCCGTCCCATGGTCAGCCTTCCCCACAATAAATTTAAAATTAAAATATATGGTAAACTTTTAGATATCTATCATTACTACCTCATTTTATTTATTTGGTTTATTTAATTGGTTAGTCTATAGAAAATTTTCTGATCACCATCTAAAATAATTTATTTTAGATCTAGTTTATTAATTGGTCAATCTATACTAGATTTACTGATTGCCATCTACAATGATTCATTTTAGATCTAGGTAATATAAGTGGTCAACATATACTAAATTTACTGATTGGCATCTACAATAATTCATTTTAGATCTAGTTGATTTTATTGGCCTACCTATGAAAAAACAATCCACACCCATAGTAATTTAGGCTTTTCAGTTATGATCTCATATTTGAACATACCCCCAGCCATAGGACATATATCATGTCAGTGAACCTTCTTTAAAAAAATTTGGGAAAAAGAACATCTTTTAATACTTTAAAAGTATGAAACATTTGAGATATTATTCCTCCTCAATAAAACCTTTTTTGAAGTTGGCACCATAATTTAAACTGACTTATAGAATTTTGCTCACAAATACAAATTATACCTTATGTCTGAAAAGGGTTTAAGTGTAAACTATAAGCAACTTAGAATATAATGCTGAGTATATAATTATAAATAGCTACTATAAGTCAGTTTAAAATATGGGATTGACTTCAAAAGAGGGTTTTATTTTGGAGGTATAACTTCTCAATTACTTCATACTTTTTGTGCCTTTTTTAAAGGAGGTTCTTCTTTTCAAATTTTTTTGGGAATGTTCATTTTACCCCAATTTTTTTGGAGCAGGTTCTTAACTTCCAAAAAAAAATTTACCCCCGTTTTATTTTTCCCAAAAATTAGTGCATTTTTAAAAAATAAATCTTTTTTCCAATTTTAAATAAAAATCTCTATATAATGTATCCTTTTTGAACCCTCACTATTTCTATATAAATATAAAACTCACTGCATATATATTATATATAGTATCTCATAAACAAATCTACTGTTAATTCATTTTATCAAGTTTGTCACTTTTATTGCTCAACCTATTTTAAATTTACTATTTTCCATCTAAAATAATTCTGTTTATCAATCTTAGTTGATTTTATTGATCAAATTATGCTAAATTTACTGATCACCATCTACACTAATTCATTTAATAGATTTACTTAACTATTTTAGTTAATATGCTAAAATTACTGTTCACCATCTAAAATAATTCAGTTTGAAAAATTAAGTTGATTTTATTGGTCAGTTTATGCAAAAATGAAAGACATCTATGTTGTTTTAAGCTCATCCCACTATGATCTCACACATGACTGATTTTGAATATACCCCCAGCCCTAGGACATAATATATTAAAAATCATTTTGGTATTCAATAATCTAGCTACCTGTTTGTACAAAATAATTTTTCAAAACCTTAATTTATAATCCCCCCACCACTCACCCCAACTGTGATGAAAACCATCAGAAATATCACCTCTGTTTAAGAAACAAAAATCTATATTATATCCCTTGGAACAGAACTGACCATTCCTGCATATACCTCAGAACCCAGCCCACTTCCCAAAGCAAGAATGCCAACTCAATCTCCACCTATAGAATAGTTAACCTAAACTAATCTAACTTACCTTAATAAAATCTGATACCTAATTTCCTTAGCTGCCTCTTTTCCCCTGATCCCTAACAGCGGAAATAGTAAAATAACAAGACCTACTACAATTTTTGATCCTGCTAAAACATATTCAGATACTTAAAAAAGCAAAAATTATATCAAAATTGTACCATGGAAACTGTTCCAGTGAAAACCCCTATATAAGCGCCAATTTATCCCTTGTTAGCCCACCTCCTGGGTCATGAACTAAAGCCTTTTGAGTTATAGAATCTTTTGCGTCAGCTTATAAAGTATGAGAACTATGATGAAGATATTGGTCTAGATGATGTGGTAAAACTGAAACAAATCAACTGATTTTTGAATGGAAAAGCACCAGGTTGGTTTGACGTTGAACAGCCTTTCATCAGCTCTCACCTGTTTGTGGAAGCACAACTAAACAAATTTGATCATTCAGGCATTGATATTGCTTCTCAAATGATGAACCTAAAACTCAAAGACTTTGATGATATTGATAAATTTATTGATAAATTCAAAGTACTACTGGCATACCACCATCAGATTGCAACGCAGATTGTCTTTAAAAAGCTCAGAGTGAATTGAGAATCTATATCAATAAATCACAAGAGGTGGATTGGTCCTTGGGAACCTTACATGATCATTATACTGTGTATTTATTGAGTCTTCACCCATTGATGTCAATGCGGCAATCTCTGTACTACATTCATATGCACGTACTTATGCTCAAGCACAGGCAGCAAATACCTTTGGCTCATCAGCATCAAACTATAGTACAAATAATAGAAGTATCTCTGAGCGTAGAGTTCCAGACCCTCCAGTTAAGCCTATGGATCCAAGCATTTCCGCCAAGCTAGACCATAAAGCTGAGAAGTTCAACTCTCTCTCATCATTATTAACTTATGGAAGTGGGACTCAGTATCCATATATACAGTGCTATAATTGTAAAAATACATGACACCTCTCTCAGAATTGCAAGAAACCATGTCATCTCTGTCAAGGTAACCATACTTCCCATGTATTCCCCAATTGTAATAAGCCTGAAGAACAGTTAGTTTATAAAGCTTTTTCAACCTACCAAAATAGAAAAACACTTGATTGTATCAGAGTAGAAGACTTTTTGAACCAAATATAGGAACCAAAGAACCCAAGCTCCCAATTTAAAGTTGCACCAGATGTAAGAGTATTGGAAAATGAACCAGAATATATAGAAACTACACCAATGGAAGTAGATGGCAATGGGAAAGACAGTCTCATAAACCCAGAAGAATATGAACTAAGAAAGAAAAGCAGAAAAAGAGTAGAGAAACAGCATTTTAATCCAGCAGGAATCAGTGCCCAGTCTATATTTAATGACATGACCATATAGTGTAAACTAGCATCTCTCTGTCGCTCATCACCACGTTTTGAGTAGAACTCATGAAGCTTTTAAGTTCAATGCAGCTCCACCAAACTGTAAGCAATGAAGAGGAATCCTTCATAGACAATGATAGTGCACCATGTACCCAAGGAAATATCCAAGGCATTAAGGCTGATATAATTCTAGATGAAGGAGCTTAAGCAAATATTATATCCCTTAATTTCATATGAGAATGTGGCATTAAACAATTTATTAAAGCACAGAAGTATTCTCATTTGCCAATGGCTCCACAGCAAAAGTGCTTGGAATGGTAACATAAATCAAACTATCAATTGCTGGGTTGCAATTGTAAGGAGAGTGTCTATAACTCTCCAGTTCCCAGCGTGGTAGTGCATGGTGCACAGGGCCAATGCCAAGAAACTAGTCATTAGTAGTAAAGTAATTAAAGCCAAGCAGATAGTGCTTGAATGGTAATAACTTAAGTCAAGGATAGCTATCATTAAAGTGAAACTCAAACTGGAATGACGCGGTTCTTAGATTGGGAAGAGTTAGGTAACACAGGTTGGAGGGAACCTGGGAAGCCCAACAGTGCATGTGCGGAGAGCCTCACAGCTGTCAAAATTAAATGATTAGTGTTGCATGAGACCTCCTCAAAGTGGTCCATGCAGAGGTTGTCCATGATAACATATATTAAGAAAGGTGTACTAAACGAGGGGTTTTATTATATGGAAAGTTGACTAACGAGAAAAACTGGTCTCAATATGAGGAATTTAAGGAATTTGGGAAAATGACTAATTGAGGGAAGCAGGCTAAGCTGAGGCGCACCAATAGGTGCACACTTCCATTGTGCAATACATTTTACTTGGTAATTAACCAAATTCGGGTAATTGATTGTAGGAGTGGCTAAACCAAGATGAAAAATTCTGAAAAATGAATGGGTTTGAGACCCCATTAACCTAAAAGCCAAAGCAAACCATTTTTATTCATCACAAAGCTAGTTTGTTTTAACGCTCCTGCTCTTAAGCAAGGCTGAACTTCTTTTACATCCCCAGGACCAACCTGGTCATACTTCGCCTTAACCCAGTGTTGATCTATGGTATTCTTGAGGTCAGAAAGCCTGCCAATTTCATTTTATTGGCCTCCTGATATGCAGCTTTGTACCAAATGTTGGTCCTAATTATGGTGTCATTTTCAACCATGACACCTCTCCTCCTTTTGGGGCTCCACCCCCTTCATCAGGGAACAGTTCTTGTGGGCTGTTTCCAACTTCATTGCAGCAAAGGTTTGCTCCTTTGGCAGCCTGAAGAAGCGCTTGTGTAAAGCATCAATCAGGTCTTGGGCATGTACACCTGCGTGCTGGTACTCAATTGTTTTACAGCATCAAAACCCTTCCAAGATACCAGGTACTCAAGCCTTCTTTTAACTTGGCGGGAGGCTAATATTTCCTCCACTTCCTACTCTGGTGCCCTATCCATGAGATAAGCCTCAGGAGTCTCTGGTGGGGGGCCCTAAAACAATGTCAATTTTCTCTCATGAAAGATGGAAAAGATCAAAACAATGAGGGAAGATCTGACTGGTGAAGGGAGGCATGGCCCACCTTTCTAACAACGCGGTAAGGGCCAATCCTCTTTGGTCCGGCTTTTTGCATGGCTGCTTGATAGGGATGTTCTGAGAAACAAGCATCATGAGATCCCCTTCTTTGTACACTGGACCCACTTGTCGCTTACTATCAGCGTTCTCCTTATATATTTGCATAGCCGCCTCAGAACTTGTGGAAACCCCTGATGTACTTTCTTGATAGTCTTGGCAAAGTCCACCACAGCTTCAACTTTAGATCCACAGCTGGGCTCCATGTTAAAGGTGGGGTTAAACAATGGTCGGCAAATTTAGAGAACTACTGATTGATGAATGTAAAGTGTTGGTGTAGCTAAACTGGGCCATAGGAAGGTGAGGAACCCAATCTGAATGATCTGCGGAAGTTTAACACCAAAGAGACTGTTCCAAGCACTAGTTCACTCGTTTGATCTGCCCATCTGATTGGGGTTGATAGGCAGTTGAATGGCAGGGGCTAATCTGAAAAGTCTTACCCAACTTTTCCCAAAAGACATAGGTAAACTGGGGCCCCCAATTGCTAACAATTTCTTAGGGGACTCAGTGTAGCGAAAACACATAAGTGACAAAGAGCCTAGCCATCTCAGCTTCGTTTATTGTTGTTCTGCAAGGAATAAAGTGGGAAAATTTACTGAAACAGCCCACCACCACCATGATGGCATCATAGCCATCAGAAACAGGTAATTTCACAATGAAATCTACTAATAGGGAAGTCCAGGGTCCTTCAGCCTTTTGGACTGGTACCAGCAACCCCACTAAAGGTTGTCAATTTGGTTTCATTTGATTGCAGATCAGATACTCTTTATAATACCGTCCCACCTGAGCAGGTAAGCCCTTCCAAATTTAAGTGTGTCAAATTAACTTCAAAGTCTTTGCTTTCACAGGATGACCAACAATGATTCTGTCATGATGGTCCCAGATGATTTCCAGGTGAAGTGGTCAGAAGGAACCCATAGGCGCCCCTGAAACCAAACCACTCACATCTTTTACATGATAACCCCTAATTAGATCCTCCTGATTCAGTGTGCTCTTAGCAAGTACCATTGTATATTTGGCCATTAATGGCTGAGAAAGGACTACCTTTCTTAACATAATGTATCCCTCTGCATTTTCCAGAGGTGCAAGCGCAGGCCTGTTGGCCGTGGAAGAGGGAATTTGTGACACAATTTTACCCGGCGGAATCATCAACTGGGTATTATGAACCTCTACCTCCTTGGGATTGAGAGCCAATGCAGGATCGCGGCTCAAAGCATCCGCCAACCCATTCTCCTTGCCCTTGGTGAAATCATAATAAAATGCAAATTGGGCAAGGGTCTCAAGCCAACTGGTCTGCCATGGAGTTAAGACATGAGGATCACAGTAATACAGTAAGGCACAGTGATTTTTACGTACACAGAAAGGTTGGGAAGAGCCATGCAAGTGAGGACGTCAACAAGTCAACGCCTCCACCACTACTAGTAACTCTTTGTCATAAATAGCATAGTTTAACTCAGGCAAAGACATTTTCTATAAAAATATTTCACCAGATGCTCTACCCATTTTCACCTACTTGTAATAAGGCAGCCGCTATGGTGAAGTTGGAGGCATCAGTAGACACAATGAACACTTTTGAAGGATCTACATGGCAAAGGATGGATGTGGACAACTGAGTGAACTTTACTGCTTGGAACGCATCCTAAAAATGGGTGACCACTGAAGCACTCTTTCACCGCTGGCCTTGTAAAAGGGAGCTGTCACCTCAGACAGGTTGGGTGTGAACTTCTTGAGGAACGTAAACGTTCCAAAAAAACTCCTCAATTCCTTGACTGAAGTTAATGTAGGCCACTCATAAAAATGACTTCTACTTATCTTGTTTTATCATGTGTCCTTGGTCAAACATGACGTTGCCCAGAAAGGTGACCTGGGACTTGAAAAATTCATAATTTCTAATATTCAACGTAAGGCTGGATGCCTTTAACCTCTCCACCACTTGCCAAAGGTATAGCATGGGACTCAAGATCAGGGGAAAACACCAAAATATCATCCATGTAGGCAACCGCGTATACCCCCAGCAGGTCCCCCAAATCTGCATCAATACGGCGTTGAAAGATAGCAGGGGCATTCTTAAGCCCAAAAGGCATGACCCAAAACTGGAAAATTTTTTCTGGTACAGAATGCGGTTAACCACTCCTGTCCCTTCTTTATCCAAATATGATTGAACTCATTGGGGCAATCCAGTTTGGAAAAGACTTTAGCCTTAACAACATGGAGCGCAATATGAGAATCTAAAGGGATGGGATGGAGATCTGGTACAGTGACGTTGTTGAGATTTCCATAATCTACGCATGGGAGCAAGGTACCATCAGCCTTCTCAACAAAGAGAAGTTGGGAACACACAGTGGAGGTTTGCTGAAAAATACCACATTTGGCTAACTGCTTCTTACCCACACATCTAAGGTATCTTCCTCCTGTACCATCAATTAAATTGGGGAAGATATACACACCAGATCAACAGTGATCTTGAACTCGAAATTAAACTCTAAATGATCTGGTAGTGCATTAGATGAAGCCACATCAAATGAAGATTTAAACCCCTTTTAACAGGAAGGTAGGGGAACCTCCACAGAGGGCTTCAACACCGTGGAAAGACTGATAGTGTGAATGTTGGGCCAGTAGGGCAAAACGCCCTGAAAATTGGCTTCAGCCAAAGGAACGACCAACTTGTGACCATTCTTCAAAGTTAGGGATAAGGTATTTTTTCAAGTTAGTCCTGACATCAAACTTTCTCCACCACTCTACACCCAAAATGATGGGGTACAATAGGTTTTTGATAGCTTGAAAGTGGTCAGACAAACGATATATGCCCACTAGATAGTCCACTAACCCTGGATTTCAGCATGGGAATACCTTAGTAAGTTTTTCCTCTAACCATAATACCTGGCACGTAACTCAGCTCAAGGTAGTCAGCTAGGTTTTGGTCCATAAAATTCTCAGAGGCTCCAGTATCCACCAAAATAGTGGTGCTGATTTTCCCTAAAGGGGATGAAAGGGTAGCAGTCAGTAGAAAATAACCTGAATGATCTTTATTTAAAGCATAAAATGCCAGCAAAGCACCACTAAACTCTTCATCTGGCATTAAAGTGTCTCTCTGGTATGTTTTTAAATTATAAAATGGAGTGGGATAACAGGTTCCTTTTACTACTGAGGCCACATACCCCACCATATCTTCTGCAGTTGCATAAAAATGTTTATATTGTGAACGTAGTTTCTTTTCAACCTCCTGAGTGCTGAGGATTATGGTAGAGGTCAAGCGGGTGTTCTCTGGGGTAAATTCGATACACAGAAGTGGGTTTCATATCTGATCCATAATAGAGTAAATACGGTTTGAAGATATATATGATAGTTCCAATATAAACACAGTTTTAGATGTAAACGACCCTATTTCTCTTACAGCAACGGGTTTACGACGTTTGCCAAGGCCATCACCCCCAGGCCAACCTTTGAGGATTCCGCCAGAACCGTCCAAACGTGGTGCTGAAGTAAACCCCATTTATTTAGATCATTTTATTAATTTTGGCGGAAAGTCAGTTAGTCACCTTCCGGACTTCAAAGCATCCATATCCAGTGGGTACAATCAATAAGAGTGGGTACTTTCCAGTTGGAGGAGCAAAAATAACGCTGAGATGCTCCAACCTTTGGGAAAAAGAGGAACCAGTGGGGAGGCCAATTGTGTCCAAAGCCAACAACTGGTACACACCATTTGCACTTTGTGAAAGTCCCTAGCAGAAAAGGTTTGTGCACGTAAAAAAAATATTAGTCAACTAATGTAAGGAGAGTGTCTATAACTCTCCTGTTTCCAGAGTGGGAGTACATGATGCACAGGGCCAACTAAAGGGAACTTTTAATTAGTAGTAAAGTAATTTAAGCCAAGCAGAGAGTGCTTGAATGGTATAACTTAAGTCATAAAAAGTTATCATTAAAGGGAAAACCCAAACTGAAAAAAAGTTGCTTTGAGTGGTTGGGACCATCTAGTACTAAAAAAAAAAGTTGCTTTGAGTGGAAATGAATAGGTGACACAGGTTAAAGGGAACCTGGGTAGCTTATGGTGCATGTGCGGAGAGCCTCACTGTTGTAAAAATTAAATTGTTAGTGTTTCACAAGACCTCCTCAAAGAGGTCCATGCACAGGTTTTTATGATACAATATCTTAAAAAAAGGTGTACTAAATGAGGAGTTATATTATATGTGAAGTTGGCCATCGAAAGAAATTGGTCTCAATATGTGGAATTTAAGGAAATTGGGAAAATGATCAATTGAGGGAAGTGGGTCTAAGCCGAGGTGTACCAATAGGTGCACACTTCCATTGGGCAATACACTGTACTTGGCAATCGACTAAATCAGGTAATTGATCGTAGGAGCAGCTGACTTGAGCTGGAAATTTTGAAAATAGAATGGGTTCCGAGACCTCATATACCTAAAAACTGAAGCAAACCATTTTTATTCATAACAGAGCTAGTTCATTTCAATGCTTCTTCTCTTAAGCAGGGCTGAACTTCTCTTGCATCCATAGGGACAACCTGAGCATACTTTGCCTTAACCCAGTTTTGATCTATGGTATGCTTGAGGTCAGAGAGGTGTCATGAAAACTGAAGAAGAAGTTCATATTGGCCTTCCAGTTGGGATGGTGAGCACCCAAAAAGAAAGCCAGAATTCCAGTGGCATTGCCGTTCATATGACGTTGTATGGAGCTGAAAATTAGGAAGCAATGACTTATTGATTTAGAATGAGCGTGAAAAGGAACCTAAAAATGAACCAAATGGAAACAACCCCAGACACTGAGGGTCTTGCTGCAGGGGATTGTACCACTGGGTTGGCTTCTACAGGGTTGATGGTGGGTGGGTTCATTACTATCATAGAGACAAGGGGTCAGATCCTTGCTTATGAAAAGGTGGATATAAGGCCACAAGATCCCAGTATATTAATAGCGGATAGTTTTAATAATGGGGTTAAATTTCCAAAAGTTTCTTGCACGTTGAATCCAGTTGACGATGGTGGGAGTGATTGTAATCATCAAAACTGGTAATGCCCATATGGTGTAGGGATTGATAGGACATCAGGTTAATGCTATCAGGACTTTGAAAAGAAGGATTTTAATAAAGTAAAAAATTGAGTTCTTTAGTGGGAATTTAATAGAAAGGAAAATAAAGAGAATTGACCAACAAATTTCTCAGTGAAATGCAACTTATTATGTATTATTCAATTGGTAGTGGGTCAAAGCAGGGGATCTGGTCCATAAAATTCGACTTAACATGGTAAATATTTGGGAAAGGGGGCAGATAAAGTCAATTGGAACTGACATTGATGGATTTAGCAGCAGGCTGAGTCACTACCAGTTCAACTGCAAACACCTGGTTTGAGGATCTACTGCGTTTTTGTCAGTTGACATGACGGCATCTGGCCTGATGAGCAATGAGAATTCCCAGGGCCATCCCACATAGCGGCAGTCCCAATTGGTTGTAAACAGGTTTGGGATGCCCAACCCACCTGTTCCTGGTTACCAGAGAATTCATTCAGTCAAATGAGTTATGCTGAATGAAGCTTCCAATTCATTAAATAGGGGTTTCAAATTGTCTGTGATAGTTCCCAAAGATACCATCTGCACATCAGGGATCATCCTCAAAGATTTTGAGGGGGTTTGGTGAAGGTTATCATACTGCTGGCTAAGTCAAAAACTGTCAGTGATTCCAGCTAATAATACAATACTTGTCCCTTTTTGACTATATGTTTTCCAATCGTCAGGCTTTATTCCCATCAGTTTCAGACCTTTTGACTTTGATTCAGTAATCTAGGTGCAGATTTCCTCAATTTGGCGGATAAGTTTGGCTAAGGTGAGCGTGAGTACCAGGGGAAGAATCTTAAGAGGTAGGGATGTTTCCCAGAGCTCATCTACCATGTGAGTGAGGTCATTCTGGGTGACGAGGGATACAGCTGCCCTCTTAGGACCCTTTTTATTTGGAAATGGGAAAATCGCCTGATCCACAAACAGGGGAAATTTCCCTGGACTTACAGGAGGCCTGCCAACTTCATCTTCTTGGCCTCCTGATATGCAGCTTTGTACCTAACGTTAGTCCCAATTATGATGTCATTTTCCAACCATGACAGACCACTAACCTTTTAAAACCATTTAAAATATCAAATAAACCAAATCTAAACTGCTCAGCTGTAACAATATAGTAAATACCATCAAGAACATATAGGAATTCACTTCTTATATATAAAACTTTTTATTTTACTATGATAATAATTTTTAAAATATAAACCTTTGTGGGAATACACACAATTTACCAAAGTTTTATCACAATTGAATGAATGATATAGGAATGCATATAGGACAAACATACAAAGAAACAAAGAAATGAAGAAATATATACATTCATTTATATATAGAGATGTAAAATCAAGCTGTGCCTTATGGTAAAAAGCTATATTTTATTTAATCGAGGTAAGCTGACCAGGGGACGGAAATTACCAAATATATGTGAAACTAAGAGAATATCTAACAAATATAAAAAATATAAAAATTGGGCACCCCAGGGTACTCAAGTTACCCCTGTTGCCAGCGGGACTGCCAGGTATGGGGGTTGGTGCGCTACTCTGAGGGGGTTTCCCCTACTATGGAGCAGGTGTGAAGGAAAGGATCTGTGTAACGGAACCAGAGTGGGAACCATGATTCTATGAGCGCTTTTTGTCTTGGTCTCATATATCCATAGAGCCAGGCTTGGAAGTGCTCTAGTAAGTGGACATGGAATCTGTTAATAATCCCATGAATGGTTGGGACCGTGCCCTTGAATGCATCTAATGCAATTGTGTGCATTGTCCACATTGCAATGGGTATTATTAGGGAGCGGAGGGTAGATGGGATTGGTGACTCGATCTGGAGCATGAAGATACTCTTTGATATCGAGAATTCCTGTTTGTTTTGAATCTTGAGCAGGCGTGCGACTTCCTGCCATATAGCTTTGATTGGGGGCATGTTTCTAGGCGGTGATGTAGGGATCCCTCTCCTCCACATACTGCACATGTTTTGTGGAGGGAGTTGGAGCGGTCCGCCGTCCTATAGGTCCTTCTCAAACAGCGTCAGGCGTTTGCTCTTATCCTTGGTTGCAGGAGTGGGTGGTGTGTCATTTTCCACATTGCTTTCTGTGTGGTTAAATCATAGGGAATGTCCAGAATATCTAGGTATTCTATCCTAGCTATGCTTGGGGTTGTTGCGAGCATATCCCTCTGGGGGTAGTTTTCTGAGTTTCTTAATTTGAATCGGGGGCTGGGTCTTCCCCTTCCCTGTATAGTACCCATGTTCTCTATTGTCCATCCCATATGGCAGATATTTTGGAGGATATGTTTGAAATGAGGGGAGGTTCCATGCGAACCTGTTGCAGTAGGGTGCTTGGCAAGGTATGAAAGTAGTCTGGGTGGACTATGTGGGTTGGTTTATTTGAGCGCCTGTGCAAAGTTAGTCCTTGCTGCTCTGGACCAATGTTGTTGCGGGAGGTCTGGAGCAAGGATTTCCTTTATCTATGTACCTAGGATGTGATTGGCATGGCTCTCAAAATCTATTAGTCCCATGCCTCCGCTTGAGCGTGGGCCAAATAGTGTTTCCATCTGTATAGGAGGGTGAGAGCCAGGCCACAACCAGCCCTGGATAAGCGCGCAAATTGAGGTTATAAAGGTAGGTGAGAAGGCTATCGCATGGGCCTGGTACCACAGTATTGGGAGGATGAGCAAGTTAGCAACTGTAACTCGTCCTGGTAGTCCTGGGATTCTCCCCTTGAGGGAGGCTACGCGTTTGGATACCCGTTGTAACAAGTTACTTTCCATTGTCTCATTAGAATATCCCCCTGATTTTAGCCAGATTCTAAGGTGTCGGACAGGAGTGGTGGTGGGAGGTGTTGCAAAGGGTAAAACGATTGGGTTTTTTCTTCGAATGTTGGTGTGAGGTTCTGATGTTGTGGCCCAATTATTTGTGTATTTGCCTAAGAGGATGATTTCTGTCTTCCTTTTGTTGAGCGATGCATTGCTCACCTTAGAGTATTCCTCTAGAGTGTTTTCCAGCTGTTGGGCATCTTCATTGTTTGCTATACCTGCTACGCAGTCATCTGCAAAGGCCAGTATCTTGACTGTTGGTTATCCTTGTGTGGTTATCCCCATGAGACGTGAGTCAGTTACTCAGAGGAGCGGGTCAAAGCTGAAATTGTATAGCAGTGGGCTGAGGGGATCCCCTTGTTTGAGCCCTCTGTGTGGTTTGATCTTGTTTGTTAGGAATCCAGGGCCGCATACAGCCATGGTTGCAGATTCTGTTAGGAGCATCGCCCATTTTATGAATCTTGGTGGGAGTTTGAAGGCATGTAGACATTCTTTTAGGTATGGCCAGCTAACACGGTCATACGCCTTTTCCTGATCCAAGAAGACCAGGGCACCAGTAGCTTTTGGATTGGCAAATGTTTGCAACAGGGTGAATGTTGTTCCAGATTGAACGTCCTGGTATAAACCCAAACTGGTTGGGTGATAGGACGTCAGATGCAATTGCGCCTAATCTAGCTGCTAGAATTTTTGTTAGAATTTTTGTGTCAGTGTTGGAGAATGCAATTGGGCGCCAGTTGGCCAGGTCCAACTTGTCACCCTCTTTATACAAGGTTATGACATATGATTCATGGCCACCAGGTAGGAGGCGTGTTTCCAACAAACTCTGGTTCATTGACGCCAATAGGAGGGGGCGTTTTGTTGAAAATATTTTTTGTAAAATTCGTAGGGTATCCCATCAGGCCCTGGGCATTTCCTACATGGTGCACCGCGAATTGTTTCCCAAAGCTCCTCCCATGTAATAAGTGATAGTATATTGTAATTCGGTGGTGTACTTTGTATCTCGGCAGTTTGAATAAATCCTTTAATTTTTTGTGGATCTGTTGGCATATCGCGATATAATTTGGTGTAATAGCGGTGTACTTCCACCTTGACCTCCTCATGGTCAGTTGCCATGGTGCTGTTGGTCTTGTGGACCTGTGTGCATATGGGCTGGTTTCCATGGGAGTGGAATTGGCGGAAAAAGTATGTCAAACAGGTTTCACCTTCCTTTATGAACTTGCTTTTGTTTGATAATTTGATTCTGTGTTGGTGTTCAAAGATGAGATTGTTAAGTTGGGCTGAAATTTCTGCCCATTTGCGTCCCCAATTAGGGCTATAGCCAGATCTCAGAGTATTTATTTCCAGGTGGTCTAGTTCCACCAAGGTACACTTGATTGTGGCTGTGTCCATGGTGTACTTGCGTGATGAAGTATGTCAGGTTTTGTTGATCAATTTTTTTTGAAATTTTCCCATGTTCCAATGGGATCTGAAGTGACTGGGCTGTCTATTCTGGGTCTGTAGCCTTGTTTTCAACCCAGTCGGATATCTTGGGCAATTTTATATTTTCTAGGTGAAGCTTTCTTCAAGGCGACACCTGTGTGTGGGATTGGGTTGGCGCTAGCTGCACCATAACTAATTGGTGGTCAGAAAGTTTTGATCTTTTTTGTTGTAAATTTGGAGATTCTTGAGTGGTGGGATTGCGGGATGAGGATGTGGTCAATATGACTCATTGATATGAGCACTCCCTCGCATATGTTGGGTCTCGTCATGTGGGGAAGGAGTGGTGAATTGGGGGGAAGAGCATCCTGTAAGCCAATAGATGCCTTCATTGTGCAATATTAATGTGTCCAGGTGGGTATCCCCTGGGATTAGGCCATCGATCTGTATTGGGGTTATCCCAGCAGTTGAAATTGCCTAACATGATGATATCTGGTGGGAGGGTGAGAGTAGAAATGTTTTCAAAAAATCGTTTTCTCTTGGTTGCAGTGCGCAGTGCATAGATACATGCTAACGAAATTATTTCTTCTTGGCATGTGATTGTTGCTACCAGGACTCGACCATGCAAGTGTAATGATGAGTTTGTAATTTTAAATTTTTTGTTGTTTTGGACAATCACCCCACAGTGAGACGTCCATACTGATTGTGATGGTGCGACCCTGGTTGACCAGTATTCTTCTTCCCCTTGTAGGCAGTGGGTTTCTTGGATGGCCAAGATGTCTACAAGAGGTTTTTGCAGGAATGTCAGCTTTTTGGCTTGGGATGTATGAGCCCTGGCTCCCAAGTAGTTTAACATCCCTATTGACACCGGGTGCCTGCGGCGCCTCAGGAGCAGTTGGGAGGACCCTCTGGCCCTATCCCACCGCAGCTCATTTTGGCCATGCTCCGCGTCTGTACTCCAACTCTTTCACTGCCATTGTTGATTCCCTTGATCTGATCCAATGATTCAAGGGAATTGCAGTTTTTTGCATTTGCGTCAACTTTTCCTGCACAGGTCTCATGTTGATTTGATGCAGGTTGTTGATTGGATTTTATATTTTTAAGGTTCAACTTTGTTGCATTGTGCACCGCATTTTCACCCAAATTGCGGTTGCATTGTTCCTCAGTATGTGCATGACCGATGACGTTTTGTGGCTCAGTCTGGTTACTGTGAAATTTTTGACCTGGGCATATTGTTCTGATTGGTTGGTTTGGTGAATATCCAAAATATCCTTCTGAATTTGTCTGGGGTTAATGGCAGACTCTGGATGTGCCGCCGCTTCAGCCGCTGCTCTCTTGTGGGCTTTTTGTGTTGCTTTACACTGTTTACTTGTACTGGGTCCACGATGGAGTATAGTCCATCTTCACCCCTACGGAATGGGTGGTGGCCATCAGTCATTTTGGCGAAGTTTTCATTATCTTCATCCATAGCTTCTTCACAAAAATCATTTTCCATTAAGCCCTCTTTCACAGGGCATGCATGTTCCTTGTGGCCCAGTGAGCCACAGTGGTTGCAAATGGGCGGTGAGCGTTCTGGTGTAACTTGGAATGCAGCCAACTGGCCCCCATCTGCGAAGTGAAATTCTGCTGTGTGGGGAATTCTGGATAAATCCTCTTCCACTTCTGGGAAGGGTTTGATTACAGCAATAGCTTTGCCCATGCACAGGTCAGGCATTAAGCAAAATCACTGTAATTTGAGTTGTTGATTTCTCCGTAGGCCAAGACCTTTGCAGAGCTCCTCCTCAATTACCTTATGAGAAAGGTTGGTGGGAGTGAGCCAAAGGAGATGAACAAAGTTTTCGCTTTGTTCCATCTGGTGCGCGTGGTGTGCACAATTTTTTTGCCCTCAGGGATGGCAATTTCCACGCAGATTTTTGCTGCGGCATCAGCTTCATTGGCTGTTTCAGAACCAATATTGATCCAGCCGCGGCCCATGTTGTTGGTGGCTATGTACACCGCGTGAGGGAAAAGTGAGGGCTGTGCCTCACATGATTTCTCCCACAGGGTCAGTGACTCATCCCCATGGAAGAGTCTGATCCCATGTTCCACCTTTGACAAAGGTTGGTTGAATTGAATGTACATGTATTACGTGTGCTTTACAGTAGATACCATAAACCCAGATGGTGTATAAGTTTGTGATTTTTTTACGGTTTGAGTTCCTGGTCCCCCTCCAGGGCGTTTCTTACCCTTAATTGTACTGTTAAGCGCACCACTTGCCACGACGCTCACCTATGTTGTATTATTTTGTTATTAAAGTCGCCCATCTTTCCTGTGTATGATTATCCAAATTTGCTGTTTGAATTGAATCATTTTAACTAAAGCGATTGTTATGAAAAAGAAAAGCCTTAAAAAGCTTAATTTCATTAATATGTCTTATGGCTAGATGTTGTTTAAAACTGTCTATCATATTAATTATTATCATGCTGTGATGTCATCAATGTATTTTGTCATTTAACTTAGAATTAAAAAGATAATTGATTTTTAGATTACTTAAGTGATTGGTTAGATTGTACTAATTAACTGTGAGTGACAGCAGGAAGGATAGCTTAAAGAGATAGATTCATGAAAAATTGAATAAATTTCTAAATTTAGCAATTAATTGTGATAATTTAGGAAACAATATCATAAGTAATATTATTGTATATGTATGTAAGTATGTGTGCTTAACCTCTCCTCCAAAACCACTTACTCAATTTCAGCCAGACACGAATTAATTTATTGTGGGGAAGGCTGACCATGGGACAGACACTTCCGAATATGACCCAAAAGAGACAAAACTTAGTAACAGGAAAGGCACCCCAGAGAAGCGATGCTATCTCTTGTTGCCAGCGGGAACGCTACTTATGGGGAGGGGGGAGGGAACGTGTGAAGGGGCCGTAGCCTCAATTGAACACGTGTGGAGGAAGGGGTCTGATTTGATGAATCAAACTGGGAACCAGGAGGAGACCAACTGATGGCAGCGCGGTGGGAGGTACCCAAACATCCACACTTGAAAGTGGTCCACCAAATGAGACCAGAATCTGTGGACAGCTTCTGGGAGGGTGGGGGTGGAGCCTTCAATGGCATCCAAGACAATCGTGTGGATAGTCTACATGGCGATTGCAACCACCAGAGCACGGAGGGATGGTGGAAGGGGGAGGCCATTGATAGAGCAAACATATCTCTTGACAGACTGAAGGGATGTGTTTGATCCTGGCCCAGCAGACGTTGAACTTCGCGCCATATCACTTTAGAGATAGGACACTTCTCCAGGCGGTGGAACAGCATTCCATACTGGCCACACATGACATAGGATTAGTGTAAAGCGTTAGAGCGCTCAGCTGTATGATACACCCGCCTCAGGCAGCGCCACACATGGGAGCGTATTTGAGGCTGCAAAAGAGGATGGTGAGCGTATTTCCAGATAGTTTTTTGGGTCTCAATGGAGTATGGAATGTCCATCATGTCCAGGTAGTCCACCCTGGATAGGACATGGGGCCGTGTGGGGATCACGCCATCTTGGATGGGTAGCCCCTGTACCTCTTGTGTGTACTGAGGAGAGGGGCGGTCTCTTCAGGTTGTATGTCCGCTAATACAAATTCTCCACTAAGCGCTCCGCATGGAGAGGAGGATTCGTTTGTAATGGGTTTTGGTACCGTGAGGGCCTGTGGCCGATGGGTGTGAAGCCAGTTATTTCATCAGGGAGTGGGGGTTCGATGGATTGTTGAGGCTTAATGCGCAGGAGAAGTTGGAGTGGGCCTCGCGGGACCAGTGTTGGGAGGGGAGTGTAGGGGCAGTGATGGCTGCTATCCAGGTACCCAAGATCTTGGCAACATGGGCTCTGAAGTCGAGCAGACCCATGCCACCATGATGATAGGGGCCAAACATGACCTTTAGCTGTACTGGTGGAGGGCGGCCTGACCAAAGCCACCCTTGCAGCAGGGCATACAAGTATTTGAAGAATCTTGGGGAGAAGGGGATGGCGTGGGCTTCAAACCAGACTTTGGAGAGGAGCATAGAGTTGGCCAAAACTACCATGCCAGTAAGGGAAGTAGGGTGGGCTCTGAGGGAGGCGACGCGCTTCATTACATTGTCTAGAATATGACTTTCCATTACTGCTGAGGCATACCCACCTGCCTCCACCCACACGCCCAGATGGCAGACCGGCCCTATGGTAGGGCGTGGCACGAAGGGGGAGCACAATTGGGGCGGTGTGGGGTGAGCAGGGAAGGCGAGCACATGTGCGAGCTGATGGGTTGGGCTGGGCACTAGTCGCTGGGGCCCAGCAGGTTTGATACTGACCAAGGAGGATGATTTCAGTTTTGGAGGTGTTCAGTGCAGCATTACTTACCCGGGAATAAACCTGGATGAGAGCTTCAAGCGCGCGTGCATCTTGATTATTAGACACCCTGACCACACAATCATCTGCAAATGCCATCATCTTGAATGGGGCTTGGCCTGGTGCATGGACCCCAGTGAGTTGGGCATTCACATTTCAAAGTAATGGTTCAAGGCTGAAGTTGTATAAGAGTGGGCTAAGGGGGTCCCCTTGTCGCAAGCCCCTTTGAAGCGGACTACTTCTGTTAGGAAGCCAGGGTACGTACTGACATTGTAGCAGATTCCGTGAGCAGCATCACCCATTTGATGAAGCGAGGGGGTAAGCGGAATTGATGGAGGCAGGCCCTGAGGTATTCACAGTTTACTCTATCATAGGCCTTCTGTTGATCCAAGAATACTAGTGCCCCAGAGGCTGTGGACTGACATGCATTAGCCACAATTTGCACGTTATCCCAAATTGACCTTCTGGGTATGAAACTGTGTTTTCTGGGGAGATGGTGGCAGATGCTACAATCCTTAAACGGTTAGCCATAATTTTCGTTAAAACTTTAGTGTCCGTGTTAGTTAAAGAAATGGGGCGCCAGTTGGCTAAGTCTAGTTTATCCCCTTCTTGAAGAGTGTGATGGTAAAGGCCTCTTGTCCTCCTGGTAGGAGGCGCGTTTCCTCAGGCTCTGGTCAAGTGAGGCGAGTAGCAGTGGGGATATATATTTGAAGTACTTTTTTTAGAATTTATATGGAATGCCATTTGGGCCTGGGCATTTCCGGTTTGGTGCACCGTGGATGGCTGTCCATAATTCGTTTTAGGTAATCAAATTCATTATTTCCGTGTATTGAGAAATGGTGCAGATGTTGGCTCAGTTGAGAAATTCCACCAATTCGGCTGGCTGAATTGGATCAGACTGGTATAACTCAGAGTAATACTTCTATGTCTTGATTGCCACTTCAGCTGGCGTATTCGCGATGGAATCATCCAATCTTCGCACCTGTGTGCAGGCCACGCTCTGACATGGTGCAAAATTTTTTTAAAAATATGCGGTGCACTTGTCACCCTTTATGATGTGTTTGGCCCTGTATTGAACACAAACCCAATGTTTGTGTTGCCTTTTGAGCGCGTTGAGGTGGGCAGCTGCCTCTGCCCACTTCTGGCCCCATGCAGGGCTGTATCCTGTAGCCAGGATGTTGGACTCCAGGTGTACCAACTCTGCCAGAGCGCGCGAAATGACAGCCAAAGTGGCTTGTGAGCATCTGGAGGAGAGGTGGCGAGAGTGCGGATAGTATCCTCTTTGAAGGTTGCCCATGTGAAGATGGGGTCCACGAAAAATGGGGTAACAGACTCTTTTGCTAAAGTTGCTGATTCCACCCAAGTGGAAAATCCTGGTGACGCGAGTTTGGGGGGCAGAGCTTGCACCAATGTGGGGCCTTAGCAGCTGTGACAGGTAGGTGGTAGGTCATTGGGACCAGTTGATGGTTGGAGAATTCCATTTTTGTTGTTTTAAAGTGGGATATGTGGGGTTGGAATTTCACCAGCATAAGGATAAGGTCGATGCGGGACATGGACCTTAATTGGCCGTTGTGGACGTGGGGGCACATCATGTTCTCAAGCAGCGGGGCTTGCCGTGGCAGTGCATCCATTAACCCAAGGGTGGCCTTTAGAACGCACAGTTCTATGTGACCCTGGGGGGCATGGGAGGAGGAAGGCCACCAGTCCATTGGTGTGTTTAGCCAACAGTTCATGTCACTGACTATGAAAGGGTCTGGGGGTAGTGGGAGGGATTTGACTAATGAGAAAAATTCCTGACACTCTCATGCACCATTTGGGGCATAAATGTTGATGATAGCATGTGCCACGTCAGCCCACGAGAAAGTGACAATGAGGACTCAGCCATTGAGGAAGGTTTCCGACAATAAAAATTTGAAGAAATTGTTTCTCCAAACTAGCACCCCACAGTGCTCTGACCAAAAGGATAGGGATGGGAGGAGCATGATTTTCCAAGCCTCCTCGGAACCTCATGGACAGTGGGACTCCTGGATGGCCAGGATATCCACAGGTAAATTTTGTTGTAAAAAACTTAGTTTCCTAGTCTGAGACAGTGAGGCCTTGAGTCTGGTGATATTCAACGTCCCTAAAGTGAAGGTTTCCCCCATTGCACCTTACGTGTGAGAGGGTGGGCACCCAGGACCACTAGCCTCCTCTAGATCCCCATGGGCCTTCACAGCAGCGCGGGTGTTTGCAGCAACACTATTGGTAGTTTTGTTAATTTTTGCAGAAAGGTTTGCCTTGGCTTTTGCCTTTGCTTTTTGTTTCCCTGATGTCAGAAGAAATTTTTGTGGTGCAGATGAGTTTGGTGCACCATCAAGTGGGGCAAAAAAAATTTTCAGGTAGGTTGAAGGCCAAGTCAGTTTTGACTGGAGCTTGGTTGTAAAGATTAGAATTTGAGTTGCCCATCGGATCCTCAGATCAGGTGGCTCAATTGGTATTGGCTTCCCAATCTGATTGGTTGATGGATTCCTAAGTTGCTTCCGCTGCAAAGGTTTCAATGTCCTCCTGCCGTTGGGAGTGTGGGATAGCAGTGGTGGCTTTGGCTGCTTCCTTAGCTGCGGCCCTGCAGGCCTGCTTGGCTTTCTTCCACTCTTGTGGGGAGATAGGCTTTACCAGTAGGTAGCAGCCTTGTGCTCCCCATGGGAAAGCCTCTTTGGTGCTTACGGTTGGTTTGTAGTGCGCCTCTCTGCTGGCCATGGCCACCGAGGGATGCTCTTGGAATGTGACGCCCTCTTAGGTGGGGCATGCATGTGCCTTATGGCCAAACGCATCACAGTGGGTGCAGATGGGGGAGCGCTGTCCACGGTCACCCGGAAAGGGCTGGGTGGTATGCCCTTCAATATTAATAAAAGTGAAGTGTGGGATCTGGGTTAGGTCCTTCACAATCTCCTCAGCTGGGGTCAGAACTGCAATGGCTTTGCCGGTGCACAGGTGTGGCATCAGCGTAAAGTGTTGCATTTTAAAAGATTGTATTTCGCCATAGATGGCGAGACCATCTTTCAGGTGTTGTTCCAAAATGTCACGTTTTACCATAGTAGGCAAGAAGTCAAATGTGAGGAAATTTGGTTGGATTTTGTCCATCTAGTGCGTTTGGTTTTAATAGCCTGTTGCCCTTCAGGGAGGTTGATCACTATGCGCACCGCAGCAGCCTCATCTGCTGCCTCCTTGTTTTTAAAACCTAGGTCCAGCCAACCGCATGACATGGAGTGAGGTGCAACATACACTGTGGTCGGGAAAAAGGTGTGCACATCCCCACAAATTTTTCCCATAAAGCCATTTGCTGGATGTCCAGAAACACGCAGACTCTGTATTCCACCAACGAAAGTGGCTGGGAGTGCGGCACGTTGATGTACTGGTTGCATTGTGCTTGCCAAACGAGGATTTCTGGGGAAATAGTGACTTCCAGTTTTATAAAAAAATTTCTATTCCGCCAGTTTCTCTGGGGCGTTTTCAAACGTTGGAGGCCGCAGGCCTTCCACCTGCTCCCTGACATGGGCGCAGACTAATCTCCTCTGTGAGATTATCAAACTAGATTCAGACTTGAATTGAATAGGTTGCAAAAGTGATTGCAACGAGAGATAAAAGTTGCCATACTTGAATTAAATATTCTACAAGAAAGGGAAACCAATATAGATAGATTTAATTAATTCATAACTAAATGAGTAAAAGTCATATTTTGGAGATGAATTTTATAAAATTTTAATAAGGAATTGTTTAACAAATCAGCTGAGGCTTGACATTATTTGGTTAATTTGATCTGACCAATGATTTTGGCTAGGTGTTTTAGTAGATAATTATTTGATTTGATTGGTTCAATAGTCTTATTTTAGATTTGGGTTGTGCATAATAGTTCTAATTTTGCTTATTTGTAATTTGCCAAACTAGGCATTAGGGTTATTAGCATGGTCACACGCATCCTGTTGGTCCATAGCTTTTTTGATTAGCTGGCTGGTATAAAGTGTTAATTTCTTCTTGATGTCATATTGATGGACAATAAGTTTTGCCACAATTCTGTGCTCTGATTGGCGAAGGACTCTAAACTGATGGCATAACTTTTTAAAAATAAAAGTGGGGTTTTAAGATACATTTAAGATGTGGTAGCAGGACTAAATCAGCTATATTATTGAATCTAATCCAAATTTGAATATCTAATTTGCCCATATCCTTGAACAACCAGAAACAAAATTAAGTGAATTGACTTTATTAGATTCAGCACTTTCTGATTTGCTCTGTTTGATGCCTCATGACTCATTAATTAGTTTATAAAGGGTAAAATGTCACTTTTCTCCATTTGGTAAATTCTTTACACTTTGTTTGGTCTAATAAGCCAAGTTTGTAAGCATCAAATGACAAAATAAATTGATGACATCACATGATGGTAAACTAAAGAAATTTTTAAACAACGTCCACCCATTAATAATATATATTTATATAATTACCCTTTCTACTGTATGGTAAAAATTTTAAATGATCTTTGTATATTTTTTAGTACTAGATGGTCCCAACCTGAATGATCTTTGTATATTCAATTAATTTGTTTGCCAAAACTTTTCTTTCTCGTTGCAAACACTTTTGCAACCTATTCAATTCAAGACTAAATCTAGTTTGATAATCTCATAGAGGAGGTTAGTCTGCGCCCATGTCTGGGAGCAGTTGGGCAAGCAAGGCAAGAGGAGCAGGCGGAAGGCCCGCGGCCTCTAACATTCAAAAACGCCCCAGAGAATCTGGCGGAATAGAAAAAAATCTAAAAAAACTGGCGGTCACAATTTCCCTGGAGATACTCACATGGCAAGCACGATGCAACCAGTACATCAACACGCCACACTCCCAGCCACTTTCATTGGTGAAATTCGGAGTCCATGTGTATCTGGAAATCCAAAAAATGGCCTTATGGGAAAAATTTTGTGAACATGTACACAAAATTTTCCCAACTGCAGGTGTACGTTGCACCTCACTCCATGTCGCACAGTTGGCTGGACCTAGGTTTTGAAAGCAAAATAGCAGCAGATGAGGCTACAGCAGTGCGCATAGTGGTCAACCTCCCCAAAGGGCAATGGGTCGTCGAAACCAAATGTACCAGATGGACAAAATCAAACCAAATTTTCCTCACGTTTGACTATTTGCCTACTACGGTAAAACGTGACATTTTGGAGCAACACCTGAAAGATAGTCTCGCCATAAACAGCAAAATACAATCTTTCAAAATGCAACACTTCACGCTGATGCCACACCTGTGTACCGGCAAAGCTATCGCAGTTCTGACCCCAACTGAGGAGATTGTGAAGGACCTAACCCAGATCCCGCACTCCACCTTTATTGACATCGCAGGGCATACCACCCACCCATTCTGGGTGACTGTGGACAGCGCGCCCCCCATTTGCACCCACTGTGATACATCCAGCCATAAGGCGCATGTGTGCCCCATCAAGGAGGGCGTCACATTCCAAGAGCACCCCTCAGTGGCCATGGCCAGTGGAGAGGCGCACTATGAACTAACCGCAAGCACCAAGAAGGCTTTCCCATGGGGAGCACAAGGCTGCTACCTATTGGTAAAGTCCATCTCCCCGCAGGAGTGGAAGAAGGCTAAGCAGGCCCATAGGGCCGCGGCCAAGGAAGTGGCCAAGGCCACCACCACCATACCACACTCACAACGCCAGGAGGACATGGAGACCTTCGCGGTAGAAGCAACTTGGGAATACATCACCCAATCAGATTGGGAGGCCCATGCCAAGAGGGCCACTCAATCTGAGGATCCGATGGGAGATTCAATCTCACCCAATCGCTGCACCCAAGCTCCAGTCAAAACCAACTTGAGACCTATCCCAACTAAAAAAAAATTTTGCCCCACTTGACGGTGCACTAAACTTATTCGCACCACAAAAAATTCGTCCTTTGTTGGGAAAACAAAAAGCGAAGGCCAAAGCCAATGTGACTCTTTCCACAAAAATTAACAAAAACCCTGATACCATTGCTGCTAACACCCGCACTGCTGTGAAAGCCCGTGGGGACCTGGAAGAGGCTGGTGGGCCCGGGGCCCACCCCCTCACACCTAAGGTGCAATGGGGGAAACCTTCACTCTAGGGATGCTGAATATTGCCAGACTCAAGGCCTCCCCATCCCGGGCTAGGAAACTGAGTTTTTTACAAAACAATTTACCCGTGGATATCCTGGCCATCCAGGAGTCCCACTGTCCATGAGGTTCCAAGGAAGCTTGGAAAACAATGCTCCTACCATCACTATCCTTTTGGTTGAAGCACTGTGGGGTGCTAATTCAGAAAAACAATTTTTTCAAATTCACATCCTCAGAAACATTCCTAAATGGCCGAGTGCTCATTGTTACCTTCTAGTGGGCTGACGTTGCACACACAATTGTCAACATTTACACCCCAAATGGTGCACATGAGCGTCGGGAATTTTTCTTGTCAGTCAAATCCCTCCCACTACCCCCAATTCTTTCCTAGTTGGTGACATGAACTGTTGGCTAACCTCACCAACAGACCGGTGGCCACCCTCACCCCACGCCCCACAGGGTCACGTAGAACTACGCGTTCTAAAAGCCACCCTTGGTTTAATGGATGTGCTGCTGTGACATGCCCCACTGCTCAAAAACATGACGTATCCCCACGTTCACAACGGCCAATTAAGGTCCATGACCTGCATTGACCTTATTCTAACGCCGGCGAAATTCCAACCCCACATCTCTCACTTCAAAACAATGAAAATGGAATTCTCTGACCACTGACTGGTCTCGATAACATACCACTTACCCGCCACAGTTGCAAAGGCCCCACATTGGCGCAAAATTCGCCCCCAAGCTCGCGTCACCAGGATTTTCCACGTGGGTGGAAGAGGCAACTTTGGCAAAATTGTTTGTTGTACCGTTTTGTGTGGACCCCATTTCCACATAGGCAACTTTCAAAGAAGACACCATCCGCCACTATCGCCATCTCTCCTCCAGATGCTCATGAGCCACATCGGCGGTTATCTCGCGCACGCTGGTGGAATTGGCCCACTTGGAGTCCAACATCCCAGCCACAGGATATAGCCCTGCATGGGGCCAGAAGTGGGAGGAGGCAGCTGCCCACTTCAACGCACTAGAAAGGCAACACAAACATTGGGTTTGTGTCCAATACAGGGCCACACGCATCACTAAAGGTGACAAGTGCACCGCATACTTCTTTGAAAAAATTTTTGCATCATGCCAGAGCGTGGCCTGCACACAGGTGCAAAGATCGGATAATTCCATTGCAGACACACCAGCTGAGATGGCAATCGAAATGCAAAGATATTACTCCAAGTTATACCGAGCTGAACCAATTCAGCCAGCTGAAATGGCAGAATTTCTTGACTGAGCTCATATCTGCACCATTTTCTGATACCCAGAAATAATGAATTTAATTACTCTGAACAAATTATGGACAGCCATTTGTGGTGCGCCAAACCGAAAATGCCCAGGCCCAGATGGCATTCCATATGAGTTCTACAAAAAATATTTTAAATATATATCCCCATTGCTGCTAGCCTCACTCAACCAAAGCCTGTTGGAAATGCGCCTCCTACCAGGAGGACATGAGGCCTTTACTGTCACACTCTTTAAGAAAGGGGATAGGCTTGACATAGCCAACTGGCGCCCCATTTCTCTAACAAACACAGACACCAAAATTTTAACCAAAATCATGGCTAACCGTTTAGGGACTGTAGCATCTGCCACCATCTCCCCAGAACAATTCGGTTTCATCCCCAGAAGGTCGATATGGGATAACGTGCACTCTGTGGCTAATGTGTGTCAGTCCACAGCCTCTGGGGCACTTGTATTCTTGGACCAACAAAAGGCCTATGATAGAGTAAACTGGGAATACCTAAGGGCCTGCCTCCATCAATTCCGCCTACCCCCCGCTTCATAAACTGGGTGATGCTGCTCACGGAATCTGTGACAATGGCAGTGCATGGCCCAGGCTTCCTAACGGAAGTAGTCCACCCTCAAAGGGGCCTGCGACAAGGGGACCCCCTCAGCCCACTCTTATACAACTTCAGCCTTGACCCACTACTGCGAAATGTGAATGCCCACCTCACTGGGGTCCATGTGCCAGGACAAACCCCAGTCAAGATGATGGCATTTGCAGATGATTGTGTGGTGGGGGTGTCTAATAACAAAGATGCACGCGCGCTTGAAGCCCTCATCCAGGAATATTCCCGGGTAAGCAACGCGGCATTGAATGGCTCCAAAACCGAAATCATCCTCCTTGGTCAGTTTCAGAACTGCTGGGCCCCAGCAAGTAGTTCCCAACCTGGCCCATCTGCTCGCCCACGTCCACACCTTTCTAATTCAACACACACCGCTCCACTGGTGCTCCCCTTTGTGCCACGTCCTACCATAGGACTGGTACGCCATCTGGGCGTGTGGATGGAGGCAGGCGGATACGCGTCAGCAGTAATGGAGTGCCGTATACTGGACAACGTGACGAAGCGAATCGCCTCTCTCAGAGCCCACCCTACTACCCTCACTGGCAGGGTTGTTCTTGCCAACTCTATGCTCCTATCCAAAGTCTGGTTCGGAGCCCACGCCATCCCCTTCTCCCCAAGCTTCTTCAAATCCCTGTATGCTTTGCTGCAAGGATGGCTTTGGTCAGGCCGCCCTCCACCAGCACGGCTAGAGGTCATGTTTGTCCCTCATCAACAAGGTGGCATGGGCCTGCTTGACTTCAAAGCCCATGTTGCCAAGATCCTGGGTACCTGGATTGCGGCCGTCACCGCTCCTACACTCCCATCCCAACACTGGTCCCGCGCAGCCTGCTCCAACTTCTCCTGAGCCTTGGGCCTCAACAATCCATCAAACCCCCACTCCCTGATGAAATACCTCGTATCACACACATCGGCCACAGGTCCTCATGGGACAAAAACCCACTACAAACGAATCCTACTCTCCATGCGAAGCGCAGAGTGGAGAATTCATATTAGTGGACATACAACCCGAAGAGGCTGCCCCTCTCCTCAGTTCACACAAGAGGTACAGGGGCTACCCATCCATGATGGCGTGATCCCCATTCGACCTCAAGTCCTATCCAGGGTGGACTACCTGGACATGATGGATATCCCTTATTCCACTGAGACCCAAAAGTCTATCTGGAAATACGCACACCATCCTCTGTTGCAGCCTCAAGTCCGCTCCCATGTGTGGCGCTGCTTGAGGCGGTTGTATCATACAGCTGAGCGCCCTAACACTTTACACTCATCCTGTGTTGTGTGTGGCAAGTATGGAACGCTGTTCCACCGACTGGAGAAGTGCCCCACCTCTAAAGTGATATGGTGCGAAGTCAACGTCTGCTAGGCCAGGATCAAACGCATCCCTTCAGTCTGTCAAGAGATATGTTTGCTTCATCAATGGCCTCCTCCCTCCCACCCTCCCTCCATGCTATGGTGGTTGCAATCGCCATGTGGACTATCCACACGATTGTCTTGGATGCCATCGCTGGCTCCATCCCCACCCTCCCAGAAGCTGTCCACAGATTCTAGTCTCATTTGGTGGACCACATTCAAGCGTGGATGTTTGGATATCTCCCACCATGTCACTGATAGCTGGTCTCCTCCTGGTTCCCAGTCTGGTTCATCAAATCAGACCCCTTCCTCCACACGTGCTCAATAGTGGCTACGGCCCCTTCACACGTTCCCTCCCCTCCCCATAATTGGCGTTCCCGCTGGCAACAAGAGATAGCATTGCTTCTCTGGGGTGCCTCCCCTGGTACTAAGTTTTGTCTCTTCTGAGTCATATTTGGAAGTGTCCGTCCCATGGTCAGCCTTCCCCGCAATAAATTTAAATTTAAATTAATTTGTTTGCCAAATTAATTATTAAACTTACCGGGGGTGGAAGGTGAGTCAGTAAGGGCGTACGGCTACCAACCTGAAGGTTGCAGGTTTGATTCCCGCCCTTCGCACATCGATTGGGGTGCCAGCTGAAGGAAACTATTGGCGGTTAGTAGGTATAATAACATGAAAACCTTACCCATGACGTAACCAGAAAAATCTGAGTCATGATCTGGAGGTGAAAAAACTTTCTATGACAGAGTTGACCCTGCTCAGGTTTCATGTCAATACTTTCTTTCTCTATTTTGGTAATGTCTGTCCCCTGGTCAGCTTGCCTTGAATAAATAAAATAAAATAAATTATTAAACTTACCAATGGCTAATTACAAAATTTCATTTATATTTATATAGTTGTTTGATTGTCCTGATTCCATACCAAACTTACCAATAACCATCTAAGATAATTTAAGCTTGTCACACTATGATATCATACTTGACTGGTTTTGAATATACTCCCCTGCCATAGGACATATTTTTGCAAAAATAGCTGGTATTTAAACCCATAGCTACCTGTTTGTACAAAATAATTTATTAACCCTTAATTTATACTCACCCCATATCTCACCCCATCACTTTTTTTAGTAAAACTCCATACTTTATTTAAAATTATCAAATGGAAAGTAAGAGGAAAGGGCAGAATACAGGAGATTTGGCCATTGTAAAGGACTGGGAGTTCAGCCTGCTAGAGTTCTAGCATCTCCAACCATTGCTGATCAGCGATCACCATCACTAGCCACAGTTCTAGCATCAGCAGGCTTACAGGTCATTTGATGCTTAGTCAATTAGTTGCCTCATCGCATACAACAAGTGATCCAGCGGGGGAAGCCAAATGTGCAGCTTTGTAACACCTGGGGATTAAGCGTGAGAATTTGGAGATCCGTTGGAGCTTATTGAAGATAATCTAAATGGTCTTCAACACCAAACTCTTGTGATGGGGGCGCTCATTGCTCAAACTCTTGTCAACAAGAGACAAATGAATCACCCATACATAATAATGGTAGATGAAGGATTATAGTTGGATCAGAGCCATTCTCAAGGTTTTTGTGAAAAATAGATCCTGTGATGGATGTATTTCCATTAGCAGTTGTTTGCCCAATAGGATGTGTCACATCGTGGACCAGTATTTTTTTGACATGGCGCATTTATAATATCAGTGGATGATATCTGCTTCTGGTTTGGCGCATATGGGGCAGTCCTTGTGTAGGTAATCTGGCCCACTGTGTTTGCCCAATTTGAATGCGCGGTTTAGGATCTGCCAGGTTGCTGACCGCTGCTTGTCTGTTACCAAATGGGAGTTCAGTCCTGAAATCAACTCCTTCATCAGGTAGTTGGTATTGTGGCCATTGATATCTCAGTCATTTAGGATTTGTGGCTGAGTAGGTGGGTTGCATCCAGGTTTTGGGAGCGGATCCCCATACTTGATTAGTGTCAATTTGTACCTTATTTCCATTGACTTGGTGGCCTATTTGTCAGCAATTTGGTTACACTCCTCCCAGATCATTGCGGAAATCATTGCAAAATTACAGGCCTCAATGTCCCTTTGGATTTGGTTGGCATCCCAATCCAACCGCTCAAATGACCATCCGCCCTGGCGCACTGCCTAATTACATAGTCACCAGTAGTATGGAGTACCCTTTTTGGAAGGGTATTTGCGAGTGGTGTGCCATCCATTTGCATATTGAGCAGGGAAAGACTGGCTCTTGGAGACCTTGGACTCTTTCCCAGTTCACGCCCACACTAAGGTCAGGCAACTCATGTGCATTTGCATTGGTTTAAGGAATAACTTTACCCAGATCCGCTGAGCGTGGGATTTGAAGATCAGGAGGCCCATGCCTCTTTTGTTCTTCAATTTTGACAGGATTTCCAGTGCTATCAGCACCACCTTCGCCTTGAACCACAGGAAGGTACAGAGCATTGTCCTGATTTTCTTTAGGTTTTGGCTCATTGGCAGCACTTGGGCGATGTACCACAACTTTGAGAAAATGAAGACATTGATTGCCAGCACTTCCTCTTAAAGGCATAGTCTGGCGTTCTTCCAGCATGCCATTTTGGATCAATAAGCTTGACAATACCTCTTGTTTGGTTTCCAGTACCACAGGTCCCTTATCATTGAATAGTATCCCAAGGTATTGGATTATCTGGGAGTTCATGATCAGCGTTGTGTCAGTCATCAGGCTGAAGTTTGAGACGCTGATCCTCAATACTGAGGTTTTTGCTAAGTTGAATTTTGCATTTGAAGCTAACTGGTATAGGTCTAGTAAGTTCCTCGGTGCCCTGGATGATGGTCAGTGAGCTTATGCCTAGAACCATGTTGTCAGCAAATGCCAGCATTTTCAGTGGCATTTGGTTTGGGTGGTCTATGTCCCAGAGTTTCACATCCACTGCCACCAACAAAATGTTGGCTGCAAAATTAAACAGTATTGGTGACATAGGGCCACCTTTTCAGAGACCCTGCCTGACCAGAATATTGTTGGTTACGCCATCTGTGACAATCACCTTGGTTACCAGGCCTAAGTACAGTGTTGTTATCCATGCTCAAAAAGTGTTGGGGATAAACCACCTTTAACGCCTCATGTAGGAATGACCGCGCTACTTGGTTGTATGCCACTTCCATGTAGAGGAACATAAGGTACCCCTGCTTGGTTCCCCATGCATCCTGGAGTACATTTTAGACTGCACCGATGCTGTTCCAAATACTCCAGCCCTTGATGAATCTGTTCTGGGCCTTATAGAGAGTGCGCGGTGCCATTGCCATCAGACAATTCAATAATATGCGTGTGAGCAGCTTATAATTGGCATTTGATAGTGCAATCAGGCACCAGTTCCAAAGTTGGCGTCAGAGTCCCTTTTTGTACAAGAGTACAATTCAGGTCTCCTGGCCCCCTGAATTTTCTGTCCATTTCACAAACAGCGGTTAAAGAGGGCTTTGAGCTCTGGAATGATGCATTTGCGGAATGCGCTGTATATTTCTGCACAAATATTGTCAGGTTCTGGTGATTTCATTCTTAGTGACTCCTTTAGCACCCACTTAACTTCATTGGTAGAAATTTTGGCAGATAATTTGGTGACATTTTCCAGCGTACAGCCCCCCAGTGCCAGCTTGTACAGGTCAATTAGGGCAATTGTTGCCAATTTGCTCATTTTTTATTGTTGGAAAAGTTTGCCATAGAATTGTTCAATCTCACACTTGATCATTTATGGGTCTGTTGATACTTCCCCTTCCGTTGTCTCTATTTCCCATATCCTAGCCTTGGTTCAAATTTCCTTGAGGTGCGCTAGGCCCTCTCTGGTCATCGTCCCCATTAAGCTCTGATATCAGTACGTTGCATTAATCCGTCACTCCAAATCTTGCTTCATCATTAGGGCCCAATACCTTTTGTGCATTGTTTGGTATTTTCTTCATTAGTCTTTGCTGTTCTGCCAGGTGAGCTTCAAAATCTCTAAATTAGACTTCAGCTGTTTTGCAGCGTCAGTTTGCTTGTAGGTGGTCACTTTTTCAAACTTTATGCTATTGTGCTTCATCATCACTTTGATCTGAGTCCATCATTTCAGAGGGTCTATCTCTGGTTGGCTATCCAGATACATGACCAGTAAATCCAGTCCAGTGTTGATCATTCAGCGCCATTCCTCATCCCTCAGCATGGCTGGTGCCAACTGCCATTCACTATTCATTGGGGGTTCATCAATATTGATATCCACACAAATCACCATGTGGTCACTTTCAGCATTTATACTGACCTAGCTGTTAGACATAAGCAGTTTGAGATCTGATGACACTAGGATTTAGTCTAGGTGTGAACCAGACTGTGGGGATCTGGTTGAGTCATATGATCATTTCGTTAAGTTGGCCAGGTTGTCATCCTCTTTGTCAATTTTTAGACATATCCCCAATTTAACTAAGTATTCCATCATTTCATTGGCCATTCTGTTGGGACATTCGCTAGTCAGGAATGTATCCCAACTTGCATTTGTCCAACAATTCAGGTCTCCTGCTATTACTGTCATCACTTCATATGGCACTTCCAATAAAAATTCCCAAAAACATGTTTTTCACGGGGCTTCACCGGAGCATAGACCACCACCACTCAAAGGTTCTTGCTGGTTTCCCTGTTTGTAGTGGTCGCTATCATGATCCTTCCAGTGTGAGTTTCCTTCATGATTTTTAGGTATATTTTCTTGTTTATTGCAATGATCTCCACATGATCCATCCAGAGGGCTTAGTAGCCTATTTGGCAAAACCATGGGTGGCTCATCGCATTGTGATTTGAGCTCAGCACCATTTCCTTTTGGTTACCTGCTTGCATTTCTGAATTAAATATTAAGTCAATATTATTATAGTTTTTAAATGGTGCATCTTCCTCCTCCTTGTTTTTATGCTCACCATCCCCTGAAAATTTGTGGTCACAATCCTCATTTCTGGATGCCCAACCCACAGATATGAGGATTAGTATTTTCTGGTTATGGATTGAGTCATGTTTTGAGGTTTCTTTGTTGATGGAAAGATGTTGCCAAGGGTGTGCAGAGGTTATTGCTCAGCTTTTGGGGCTGGTTGGATGGAAATGGGATTATATTACTGAGCTTTCTGTGCACTGGGAATTTGGTCGCCATCCTCATCACATATTGGTAGATAATGGGGATGGTTTTATAATTGGCTCTAGGTGCTCCTTGTTCCCTACTGGTGGAGCAGCGGATTCCCCCTCATCTGTCAATTAGATTCTCACCTCTTCATTTGATTTTTCAGCTGCTCTCAATTTTTAGTCAGTGTCCATCTGGCTGACTTTGCTGATTTTGTCACTTCAACTGATTTTTTGCCAGTCTCTTCAGGTTGCTTTGCCTACAAATTTCAAGTTGCCTTTGCATTTGCTTTTTGACTTGTCAGGTTTTGGTTCTGATCTATTGGCATCCTGCACCTGTCCCTTCTTGGGAGATTTCTTTTTGTTCACCTTCTGCCATTGTTTCTCCTCCCAGATCATCCATTCCACTTGGGATGGGTGTGGCTCTGTTGGTTTTGAACCCATTCCTTTGTCCATTATGTACAATTTGGGGTTTGGATTTATGAATGGCTCATCATCCGCTTCAGGTTGCTTGGCCACTTCTCACCCCCATGCTTCCCTATGAGCCAAGTCCAACTCTTGTTGTTGGTATTTCATGTCTTTAACCTCCATTAGGTTACATGGGATCCATTCCATGGCTTTTGGTCAAAGGAAAGTCTTGGTTCCGACCTTGTTAACCCCACTGATGGGGTCATACTTGTACTCCCAAGTGGTTTTCCCTTTGCAATGGTGGCATTAAGCCATTGTGTGGCCAGTCTGGTAGCAGAACTGGCACACTTTCTTGGCGTCTTCTTGCTCAATGTATACTACCCTGTTTAGGCTAGGCAGACGGATAAACTGGGGTATGACTATTTTGTTCAGCTTCATCCAAGGTGCCAGTTTGTAGAGTGCATCTACTGTCCGGGGGCAGAGGCACTTTGCGATGTAATTGCCACTGGCTTTCCAAAATTCTCATACTTCCACATAGTACAATATCCTGTCCAGATCACTTTATGCACCTACTCCCTCTTTTGATCAGTCACGAGGTTTTGGAATGTCACCCACCTTGCTGTTTAGTTGGCATATCTGGTCAGCTCCATTTACAGATAAATTCCCTTGTATTTGATCCTTATCTTTAGGTGTTTTTTGCGGTCCAATTCACCTGGGATTGCTATATAGAGATACCCCCATTTGGGTAACCAGTGATGGTTGAAGTCCCCTCCTGCTAGAACTTCATCAAGTTCCTGATAAATCGGCATAATCAGGTCAGACCACTCCTCCTCCTCCACTAGCTGCAGGTGGATTCATATAGCATCCTTTAGGTAAGATTTCAGCGCTTGTCAGTCCATAAAGCCTCTGCTGATTAATTAGAAGTTGTATTTGATATGGCTTCCTGCCCCATTCCATGTTTTTTCATCAGTATGTGCTGCCACTGAGCTGTATGACTTGGTTTTTGCATTAGGTTTGAGCACTTCAGCAGGGGTCTTCCCCTTTGATATCTAGCTTACCAATTCATTGAGGCTAAATTCCTGATTGAGGAATGCTTTGATTTGGTAAATGCTGATATTTTGGTGATTGATGCTCATAGCCATCTGTGCTCCAATTTCAAGTTTTTGCCACTTGAAGGCATTCATTGGTGAAAACTCTAGTTGGTATCACTTTAGGGCAGACTTCAGGCTGCATGTTGGGTGTAGGTATTTCTGGAGTACCTCCAGTGTAACAGAACTACATTGGCACCAGTCTCTTACCATGACACTATTCCAACCCACATCTGTAAAAATATGTTCTATGGCAGCTGGAACTCCCACCTCACACCATTGAAAGTCTTTGGAGGGGTGAAACCTTCGGTGGAATACAGAGCATCTAGCGTTTGTTCTGAGAAGGATTGTTTCCAATCCTGGATGGTTTTGATATGGATCTCCACTTTGAGACATTCTCAGCTCAGGTCCAGGGTGATGACCCCTTTCATCACCATTGCTACCTGTGGTGAAATCTCTTGTTCCATCCACAGTTGGGCTGGCACTGGGGTAAACTCCGCTGCATCCCAGTCTGTGGCTTCAGCTATTGTTTCAACGTCATGCCAGATTTTCCACTTTTTGATAGGGAAAGATCAGCCTCAAAGGGTTTTGTGAATCAGTTTTGACACTCACAGATCCACCCATTCACATACTAGGTGTATACTGGCTCACACTTGAAACCAGTATGTTATTTCCATTGGGGTGAATCTGTTGATGGACCAGTTAATGGCACCTTCCAGCAACCAATTCTGGAAGGGTCCCCACTCCACTGCCTTTTCCTTCATCCAGCCTGCCTTTATCAGGTCTGATACTGTGGCTGGTGGGATTTGGGTGTATGATCAATGTAAAGCCTCAGTGGCCTCAAACTCAGCTGTAATCCATGGCAGCACCTCCTCTGGAGAGAATGTGGTATTATACCATTCCAGAGCATTGTCTACTGGAATAGTCTTTCAGGCCCATTTGAGGGCGGCTGAAAGATTCAGGAATCATTTTGTGTACTCAGCTAATTCTGTTGGGTTGAGTCCCAAACTCTCAATAGCTTGAGCAAATTGCACTGATATACCAGCCTTGTTATACTCCATTGCACTTAGAAGGTCAATGCTGGCATCCATCCAAGCCTTCACATCTGCTGGTTTCAAGTCTTCTTGAATTAAAGCTTCAATCAACTTATGCTCCAAGGGGATTTTCATCTATTCAAGGGCATCTTTGGTATGAATCTGTGATGCCTTGAAGAGCACTGCCATGTCAAGCAAGATTTGGGTGCCAAGCCAGCATTTGGCTTCCCCAGCAGAAAACTTGTGGTCCCACCAAATAGCCATGATAGTCAGTTTGATATTTTTGGAGACCCATTGAGTCGCTGTTTAATACAGAAACTAAAGGGTCTCCCATTGCTTAATTTCATAAGTGGACATGCCGCAGTATGCTAACATGTCTATCTGAATGAGGGTGTACTTCACCGGAGCCCTGGTCACTGACTTGACCACTGTTGAGGTTTTAGCCCCTTCCAGTAGCACTTTTAATTTTTTTAGCTGAACTTTATTGGGTGTCCAATCCTTTGGATTCAGTCCCTGATATTACTTTATCCCCATTGGAGTTAGTCCCCAATGATTTATACTGTTTCAGTGAATGATTCTGTGCTAGTCTAGCCCCCTCCATCAATTTGAAACTGTCAGAAATTGTCCCCAATAGCCATTTGGATTGGCAATCAATTCTGGGCTGATTTAGCCCTCACTGTCAACTTGAATTTGTCAGAGATTATATCTGATTGTTCATCAGGGATCATGCCTAATTGATTTCTTGGTTTGACAGATTGATTTTGGTCAGGGACTGTTCTCTCCCCCTCAACTGGTCTTTGTCAGGACTGGTCCCTAACTTATCCTTCAAGCAATTATTCTAAGCATTTTCAGTAAGATTCTCTATATCAGTAAAAATCTTTTTGTCATTGCTCTGCTAGTTTGGGTAGCTGATACTTGTTAGTTGAATCTGAGTCAGTTTCAGATCCAACCAATACTTCATCCAGATTTTTTGATTTTTTCAAAAAATTCTTTTACCCTACAGAGCCCTGATCCTCTCTACTGATTGAGGTTTGGTGGGGAATATCCCCAACACCACTGTTCTTGGTATCACTCCTTACTCCCTAAGGGTTGCCCCTATCATCTAATTTTTGGTGGACACCAATCCTGGGGAGTCAGTTCCATTATATGTGCTTATCACAAGGGCTTTTTTATAGCCTTTAGTTGAGTTTGAGTTTTTCTTTGTAGTTCATGCTGCTGATTTGTTATTTGGTATGCACTTATTCAGGCCTTCTCTATTATTAAATATAAAAGGGCCTTAGTTGGCAGAAATTCATGCTGCCAATTTGTTATTTGGCATGCACTTATCATTCAGACCTTCTCCATTATTAATTGTATGGAGGCCTTAGTCAGAAGGAAGTCATCCAGACAGTTCAATCTTGATATACTTCTTAGTTAAATTATAATTGGTGCAAGCAAGCTGCCCCTTTCTTTGTGCTTTGCACAGATAGGCAAAAAGACTTACTTGCACTGAGTGGTTTGGCTGTGGTGTACTGCTCTATAGGTGCAGTACTCACTGGCAGGCAAATTCCCTCTAAACTTGCTCTGGTCACTTTTGAATTAAAAGTGAGGTTTTCAAGAACTCACCCCACCAATAGAGCTAGTAACTGAATTTATTTTTACAGAATCAAACTTATAAATTAATAATTGTGGGATTATCAAATTTGTATATCAATAATGGCAAGTGTTTGCATGTGTGTATACCTAGCCAAAGCTAGCGTATGTGGAGCTTTGAAAAATTGAAAATAGGTGGGCGGGAGGTGGTCAGTGTTCACCTCGAAGCCAGATTTTTAATTTTCATAGTAAAATAGAAAGTTTTATAGTTAAGAAGTGAAAGGTATATATGATTTTAGTGGAAATCGGTATATTGTTACGCCTGAGCAGGTTGATATTCGGTTGATTCGATAGTTTCAACGGGTTTGCTAAGCTGTTGGTAATCATTTGGTTAATTAACAGGCTCAATGGTTTTTGTAAGCAGTTAGTGATTGGATGATTCAATAGATTAATTGGGTTTGGTAAGTGGGTAGTAGATTTTGGTTGATTCGATAGTTTCAGATTGGTTTTACTAAGCGGTTGATGATTGGTTGATTTGGTATGTTCAGTGGGTATGGTTAAGCGGCTTGGCGTTTTTATAATATAAAATCTTAATAATCATTTGAATCATTAGTAAGTTATAAACCCGAATAACGCCGGATAACACAGTTTACGGTTGAATTAATAAACGCGGACGAAGCCGCCCTATCTAATAGTATGTTAATATTTGGGTTACATTGGTTTTAACTATTTACGCCAGTTTTTGTTAAAATGTGCTGACATCCAACAATAGTAGTAATTTGGATATTTTGCTAAAATAGAAGAAAAACAAAATGCTATCTACTTATAGCAAACAACGAACAACTCTCAACTGACACATCTTATCAGTATAAGACTAATATTCAATGAACAGTACATACAAAAACTAAAATAATCAAAGAAACTTGATTCTATTTTGTCTCGGCGGTGCTTTTATTTTAAGCCTACCATCTATTCACAACTTCTTCGTTAAACTGGGGCTTGTCAGTTATAAGCTAATATTTCTAAGCTTTATAAATAACCAGGTTTGTTTAAACATCCTTGTTAAAAACAGCAGTTTTTGGTTATAATCACGTCATCTCTAAACACAGATTCTTAAAAAGTACAGCTACAAAGAATTAGATAGGTTTAAATGAACGTATTACTGATCCGCTTAAAAAGTCTAATACAGGGCAGCTATTGAGTATTTGAGCTCCAACTCTCCCCAAAATAAATATCATTGTAAAACAATATAAAAAGTAGCTTAAACATTGTAGCATAACTTATAAAACATTATCTTACAAACAAAATTATGCGCATAAAAATTGGCGACCCTTAAGAAAAAAGCAAAATCATATTAAGATCAAGTCTTTAAGTGAATATTACAAAAACAATATTTTCATGCATTAATTTAGCTTAATATAAAGATGATTTAAGGTTTAGGGCTGTAGAATAGCAAATTTAAATTACAAATAATAGAAAAGGTATGAAATTAACAAAAACCACTTTTAAAATCGTTGTGACTCTCTTCATATCGGAAACAACTAGCGTAAAATACTAGACTTCAAAAGCTTTGTTTTAGAGTAAAATAATAACAAAATAAGATGCTTAGCTGTAAACAAACGAAGAGTGCACCTTGGACTAAAATAGTTTGATAAAAGCTTGCCCATACATAAAAAATAGAATAAATAAAGGTAAGCAAATTAAGATCCAAAGATAAATTCTTGTGATTTATTGTTAAAGCCTTACTCATTCTTTTTATTGACGGCGCTTTTTGGTTGGGCTTCGTCGATAAAAGTAGAAACTTCAGGGGAATCTGGTTCATACTTGTTGGACTCTTTAAGGTGTGCCTCAGGTTCAGAATCAGGACCTGTTTTAATGAGGAGCTATTACTTGGATGAAATGGTTTAGCTTTAGGAAAGTATCTGTCTAGAAATGATTTTCTCTCTTCTGGATTTTCAATAGGGGTTTCTGCATTCCTTTGTTTTTCTATTTCTTTAGCCTTTATGCGAGAGCGTAATAAAATCCAAATAATAATAATAACAAAGGAAATGTACTTATCGTAAGGCTTTGTCAATTCGAAAAGCTTTCTAAAGCCTGTAGACTCAGTTGTCTCATCCGACATTTTGCTCAGAATATGTTTAATCAGTACAAGTAAACTGACTAAAATACTAAGTTGAGGTGAAATATAAAATGAATTGTAGCAGTTGATTTTCAACTATCAAAGTTTAGCTTGGCAACCTTAATTAGTCCCATACCTCAGTTCTAAAAGCTTCCTAAAACCATCCGGCTGATCCCTACCAAATTATAAGCCCGACTTTATTCACATTATTTTTAATAGAGTAACGCGTAAACTTAAGGTTTTAATTCATATTTGCCTGAAGCCAAAAAATACTTTTATTAGCCGGTGTAATATACAGAAAATAAAAAAAAACTTGTGATAGATTTTTATAATTTGATTAAAGAGCAAGAATGAAAATACAATAGTTATTTCAAATAATTTTAGTTAAAACCCATCAAAATCACTTTGACTATTAACTAAAGTATATCATACTTTACGGCTTTAAAAATTGGTTTATATATGCTTAATTTTAGCTGAGATGCAATGATAGTTAAAAATTATTAATTTACAATAAAGTTTGCTGATTCTGATAAACCAATTATAGTTTGCAATCAGAACCAAACAGTTCTTTTAATACTAGTAAGATCAAACAACATATTAGCAGCCTATACTAACAATAAGATTTTTTGCCACAGCTATCAAGCTGGGCAGGACCTTGCACCCCTTTTGAACTAATAGGGATATCAACCATAGTGCTATGCTTTTTTAAGCTTAATGATCTGGGCATACCTTAGATATAAGATAGGTGGCAGCTGTCCCTCCTGTTTAACCCAACCCCACCCCATAACTAGCTCCCAAGCCCAAACACACTACTATCACTAAATCACCAAGGTTCCATATATAGAAGATCAAACAGCTCTGTCCTTATTTTAAAATTAAGGTTAAAGTATATATAACAAAGGAGAATCCAACTTACAAACCAACAGATCAACCAAGAGCATCATTGGTTTTAAAAAATTTAATACCTGAAGCAACCCCAGGTGATATTAATTTAGATATGAAAGTTTGCACTAGTAAAAGTTTGAATAAAAACAGTATAAGATTTGCTTTGAACAGGTAAAAAATTCCGAGATTGCCTAGGTAGACTTGGACAATTAAAACACTGAACTTCTGATTAAAACCACAAGTTGGAAAATTAAATTCAAAATTTTTTTGCTTGAGAATAGCATTGGCTATTTTTAAGTATCTAAACTTTACTTAGCCCTTGCACCTATCCCTTAGGGATATTACCAAACATCCTGTGTATTTTAGATTGTTAAGTTTTCCTTTTGCTAGTTTTTCTAATAAAGTTAAAAGCCCAAATTCAATATTTTCATATAAATTATACATAATTTCATCTCCCATCTTCCAAGTATTAAGGCCTATGGAGGGTCCAAACCCTTTAGTTAGTTACTAGTGGTGGATGTGCCACTTGCAGTTACTGTTTTGTGTTATTAAGAAAAATAGACAGGAAAACTAAGGGTCAGCTAACATTTACCAAACATCCAACTACACTCTCCTTCCACTTTAAAATATCATAGTCACATATACTGTAGGACTTATTTGTCCTCTATGAAGGTCAGGGACTTCAAAGGCTGTTCAATTATTAGTCAAACACAGTTCTAGTGGAATCTCATAGGGACTGAGTTCCTTAAGGCAATCTCTCAACATGAATTTGTTGTTGAGGCTACTCTGTTCACTTCAAACAGGCAAGGTCTTCTGTATAATATCAGGCAAAATAATCACTAATGAAAAAGTACTAGGAAACCTGAAGGTATCTTTATTAATCAAAATCCAGAGATATCTATATGCAGCTGAGAAATTTGGGTTTGCCTAGGGGGAACTTGGTGTGATAATTGGGAATTGGTAGGGTAAGTAGACCTCTTTGACAATGTGACAGGTGCATAGGCTTTCTATGAATCTGACTCTCTTTTGCCAGGGAAGCTTAATCTAAGGAGTTCTGAATGGCAAGATCTTCAATAGTTGACTTGGTGCCTTTGTTAGTAGAATTAGATGGTTCTTCCAGAATTTGAGATTTCTTTCACCCATCTGAGGTTTCATCATTTGCATCAGTCTCAATGCTAATTGAATTGATGGAGCTTCTACAATTGAATTGTGACTTAGATCGAGTTTGAATCCTGCTCAGGTCCATCCAATTCTCATGATTTCTGACAATTCCCCCACAAGATCTTTCTGAGAAGGGATATAATTTTGGAGGAATAAAGCATGTACCTGATTTACAATGTACCTGACTACACAGAAGCAATTATATATGGGACCCTGACAGTAGATTACCTAGCAAGAACCTGACCACAGAGTATCAATTTTATATATTTGTCCCCAATCTGGTGATAGTAAAATAGGATGAGGTCCCCTAATTAAAACTCAGGAGGACCATCCGCTGGGCGTTTTGTTGATCAGCTTCTCTTTGATAAATAGTTCCCATGGATCTAGTGGCTAATGCTTTTAACCTAAATAGTTTTTCATCCAATATTTGCATGGCTAAGTCAGTGATTTCTGGTGTGTAAGTTTTGAGTATAGGCTGCACACTGGATGGCAAACTTGGTTCTCAGCTATAAAGAGCTCAGAAAGATGACATTTGAATGTAACAATGATAGATAACATGATATGCTTTTAAAGCTGCTGGTAATTATCTATTCCATCTTGAAGAACGGAGAAAGCCATCTTAAAAAGAATGACAATTAAAGAGCCATTCACTCATTCTACAGCTTTATTGGTAGTTGGATGATAAAATGTCATGAAAGAATGATAAGTGCCCATTAAAGAGTTAAGATTGGAAACCACACTGGAAAAAAATTGGTACCATTGTCAGATAGCATCACCTTGGGACTGCCATGCTGACTGAAGACCTGCTTTAGCAAGGAGGATGCGGTTTCTTTGAAAGTTGGGGAGGCAACTGAGTTATCCTCAACCCATTTTGTAAAGTGATCAACTGCAAGAATGATAAAATGGTGAACATTCATCGCCATAGGTAGGGGCCCAATAACGTTGGTGCTAACCATGGCAAATGGGGCCATGGGGCCCATGACATGATGCTGGTATAGAGGATTGAGATGCTTTTGATTGGCACACGTGAAACACAAGTCAACAGTATCATTGACTGTCTCAATAATTACTTCACAGTAACAGCGTTCTCTCAGCCATCAATAGGTTTTCTTCACTGTGCAATGCCCCACAGCAGCATGAGCCTCCAGAGCAGATTTTATCTGAGAATAAGGTCAAATATATGATAGCCAAGAGGTTCCAACTTTCTTATAAAACAATCTATTTTTGACTCAAGTCTGATCAGCCATCTGTTTTAACCATTGTTGTGTTGTTGATAGCTCATGGCTCCACTCTTCCAGTTTTCAATGAGCTTGTAGATCTGGTCCTATTCAGAAGCATAAAGGTCCAGGATAGGCAATCAGGACAAACTGTCAGTATTTTGGCATATCATCCCCACGCGGTGGACTAAAGAGAAGTCATAATTCTGGAGCTTAAGGGACCATTTGTCATGTGTAGATGACATCATAGTGGGGACCAACCCCAAAGACAAGGCTGGGCGCCTGGAGGCCCAAAAGGTGAAGATACAGGGCCTCTCAGACCTGAAGCACACCCTAAACCAGCGCTGGGTAAGGGCAAAATATGACCAGGTTGGTCCTAGTGGGGTGCCAAGTGCTCAGCCCCTGACATCGGGTCAAGCGTTAAAACAAACTATCTACCAAATAAAGGCAGACGTTTCTATTCGGTTAGTCAAGGAATGGGGATTCAAAACCCATTCCATCTATGAAATAACGCGCTCAGGGTCAAATCCAACTTCAATTGATCACTCGAGTGAAGTCAGTTTTGACCTATTCTACTAATTTGGATGGCAGTGTTGCCCTATTGGTGAGTCGCTGCTTGGGACCACTGCAGCATAACTCCAATTTCCCCATCTGAGCTTAAATACACTTTCCACAACCAACATTCCTTGTTGGTCAACTTCCTCATTAAACCTTTACCCATTTACGTTATTTTTCAATTTTATGATATTATGAATGCTCCTGTGCGCGAACCTCTGCAAGGAGGTCTCACACTCCATTTCCCTTGCTATTGCAAGTACTTTGCATCTCTCACCTCGCACACCATCTGCTCACCCAGGTTCCCTCCAACCTGGTTTGCTTAGCCCCTTTCAATATGTGCACCGCGTTGATCTCAATGGGGTTTTTATCATAAAAACTTGTCATTCTATGCCTAAGCTGTTATTGCTCCAGCACCCTCTGCTGGGCTCTAATGACTTTAGTCCTATAGGCTAGTTCCTTGGCGTTGGCTTGTGCAACATGCACTACCACGCTGGGAACTGGTGAGTTATAGATATTCTCCTAACACCATTGGTCCAATCATCTGTCCAGGTCTTTTATCTGCTGTAACCACCGTAGTGAAGCATGGTACATCCTGACAGTGAAATGATTTCCATACAGAAAGGGATGGAAATGTTTGATGGCTAATAACATGGCCAGAAACTCATGTTTGGTTACGCTGTAATTGTGTTCTTCTTGGGTCAACATCCTACAAAAGTAAGCTCTGGGATGATCAAATTTCCCGCGTCCAGTTGAGCCAGAATGGCCCCTATGGCCACATTGCTAGCGTCAGTAAGCAGAATGAAGTGTTTATTGAACTCAGGATGTACCAAAATAGGGGCTGTAGTCAGGACTTTTCTTAAGACATCTAAGTACTGCTGCTGGTAATCCTCCTATTGAATAGGAACTTCTTTATGGAGGAGATAAATAGTGGCTCAGAGAGCTTGGTGAAGTGCAATATAAATTGTAGCTAGTATCCAACCATGCCAAGAAAGACCTGAATGTCATGCAAACTACTGGGTTGAGTCATCTACTCAATAGTGGTCACCTTTTCAAACAAGGGTTAAATTCCTTTGCAAGTGACCTTATGACTAAGAAATTTCATCTCGGTCTGGAAGAAATGACATTTAGTGGGCTTTAACTTTAATGCAACAGAGAATAGCTGTCCAAAACTTCCTTCAAGTGGGCCAAATGCTGATCAAATATGCACAAAAATAAAGTTACATCATCCAGGTAGAACATCACACATAACTTCTTCAGGTCTCCCAACAGGCAATCAATGGCCCACTGAAAAATGGCTGTGGCATTGCACAGCCCCTGAGGCATATGATTGGGTTCAAATAAACCCTCACTCACTATGAGCGCGCACTTCTCTCAGTCATCTAGCGCAAGCTCTATTTACCATTACCCGCTGGCAAGATCCATTGTGGAATAAATTGGGACCCAGATAAGAGGCATAAGAAGTCATCGATTCTAGGTAGCTGGTAGCTATCCTTCTGGGTAATGGCATTCAGATGTTGGTAGTCCATTATTACATGATTCTCTCCATCCTTCTTCCACACAAGTAACAATGGCAAGGCCCAGGGACTCCAGGATGCTTTTAGTAACCCAACGTCCAATATTTGTTTAAATTCTTTTGCAACCTGAGCTTCCTCAAATTTTGACTTAAGATAGGGGTGGGCACAAATTGGAGGGGCATCGCCAGTCAGCACTTGATGTTGCACCCCCTATATCATTATGAAAACCTCTGGACCAGTGGAAAAAATATTGACATATTCTTTGAGTTGGGCGTCAGCCTGTTGTTGTTGTTTGCAGGTAAGCGTTTCACTGATTTCCACCTAAACTCAGGTCATCATAACATTTTTGTCCGTTTCTAAGTCTCACAGATCTCCACATCTTCTGGACAAATCAATCTGATCAATGGGAAATATCTGTACATATGTTATGGGAGAGTTCTGAGTTATTTTCATTAGTGATCAGTAAAGTTGGCCATTAAGACATTCAATGGAACCTGATAAATGAGATCTAGCACTCTAGGACAGGCATGTGATTCAAAAATGGCCATGTCCCTTTCTTCATGAATTTTCAATAAGTAGTCCATTGATATGGTAACTTGGGGACCAGTCTCCACTAGGATCTGCAATTTAGGCGTTATGACTACATGGATAGGCGCATATATAGGCATTTCTTACATAGCCTCTGATCAGGAAGGTGACAACTTGGTCTTTGGTCCAATAACCCAATACTATAGACATTTGATGTGGTCTGGGTATTTAAGTAAGCAACATCAGGGTTTTCTTACCATTTCTCTTTAGGAACGTCCTTCACAACCAAATGAATGTGGTACCCTAAAATAGAAAAGAGCAAATCCTTGTGGCTTATTAGCTATAAAATTTAACTAGGAACTGGGTGCTAATAAGCAAGTTGTAACCATCATTTTTCAACATGACGGCGGGAGCTGTGTTGACCAGAGAGCCAAATTGAAGAGGCAATGAGGAGTAGGCTCTTAGAAATTGGGTACAACGTGGTCCCACAGTTACATAGTAAAGGGAGTGATTTTGATTAGTGTGACCTTTATCCGTTTAATAAGCCAAGATAAATGAGTTGACAGGGGAGCCAGTATCAACGATGACCAAGGTCTTCACCTTGTGGACAATGACCACTAATTGGATAACTTTGGTGCCAAAGTGAGGGATTGAGAAAATGGAGTTGCCTGGAGGGAGCATTCAGGAAAAGTCAGAGAAAAAGGAAGAAAAGCCTTTATTTATAACCATGGATTCTGAGATATCCAATTCGTCAGGTTCCTCCAGAACATAACACTCAACGCATTGCGTGAAAGAAAGTTGAGTTCAAGGCGTTGATCGTCATCAGAGGGTGCCTCAAGCCCTAAGCTGACTCCGCTTTTCCTGACTCATCAGCTTGCTTCTTCCAACAGAAACTTTCTTGGTGGCCAAAGATTTTAGAATATGAGCATGGTTTGTGATATAGTTTTTACTTCTGAAAGCGACTGACAGCATAAATATTAGATCAGTTTCCCTTACCTGAAGCTTGGTGTACTTTGGGATTGAGAAATTCCATTATAGACTCCTTAATATCAAAAATAGATTTAAACATCTTCTTGGCATTCTAAAAATAGTGTAACAGGGTGGTACCATTTTTAAAAAGCGGAGAGAACAGCCTCAATGGCATCAAGAGTGGTTAGCCTGGAAGGTAAAACTGCTTTCACCATAGTGCAGGTTTTGAGTATAAAACCTGCAATGGCTAGAAAAATTCTTAGTGTGGTATACTTGTCAAAAACCTCAATGGAATCATACAAGTTGACCCAATTGCAGGAATCTAATGCTAGTGTTTCATTATAGAAGCGCTCCACAAATTCAATATGAGTTTCACCTTATCTCAGAAAGATATGCATGAAAGCCTGCTTACAGGTAAAGAGATTAAGTTGCTGACAATTTTTTTGATAAGGGTTTCCTTAATGGGTGCTCACATGGTGCATGTCTTAAAATAAGGCATCATAATTTCTCGTGCCATGCCATCCAAATAGGTTTTTATACGCTGGAATTTTTGTTGGTTGGTAGCCATCTCCATCACGTCCCCATTTACAAAGAGGTATGACTGAATTGTCTCAGCCCCAGCGCGTACTTCTCCTAAAAGTTAGGGTTGAAATATCTGATGGGTTCATAGAGTTATATGAACTACAGGAGAGAGTGGGCATACTGAATTAGTAGGTTTCATGGTGCCTAAATCAGTAGGCAGGATAGCCTTATCAAACTGATGGTGAATCTTGACCATGTTACCATGAATGGTGGCGTATCATTCATTGACATTCTTAAGGGTGGCCTAAGAAGCTAAAAGTTAGCGTAGACTCTTGATCTCTTCAGATTGTTAGGCCAATAGTTTGGAGAGAGCATCCTGTTTAGCTTTAATTGTTTGGAGTCAGGTAATCATATGCTTGATGTGACGATTGGCTTGGCTTTTGGAGTCAACCAGATTGGCTCAGGTACCAGTAATCTTTGCATAGTGGTTGTACAAGGTGAGGAAGGTCAAATTAGCATCCAGATGTTCCCCTCAATAACCAATTTAGCTCCTTGGGCCACCAGCAACAGTTGTCGTTTAAGGGCTTTAAGTCAAGCTTCATGGTCTTCATTAAAAGGGTCCAGCAGAGGAGGAGGCGCCCAGAGGAACCTGGGGATCTCTAGGACCAGGGGCTCTTGTTCTCATTATCTCTCAATAGTTCTGCTCCGCTGAGGGCCCTGTTTTGCACCGTAGCTTCTGAGGTAGGCATTATTGCAAGTTGTTCGTTTAGCTGCTGGACATGGATGAATAATTTGATAGATCAAGAATCAGTTGCTTGTCAATCTTTGGAAGTTTGATCAAGGGTGGTAGCTAAGGCACGTTCCACTCGTTGGTCTATACCATTGGTTAATTGGACCATCTGTTGGGTGAATTCATTATTCAATTATTGGACGACTCCACTATCAATTTTGGGCAAGGTAGCATTGGATGTCATTTATCTCCCTATGGTTGCTCAAACTGGCCTCCCAATTATCTTGACCAAAATTAGAGGTGGCGTCATATAGCTTAAGGAGCTGGGACTGAATATGATGGCTTAACCCTAACTGTCACTGCATCTCCCTGTGATGGAGGATAAGCAACTGCATGTGTTGGTGTAAGGTAGGATGTACAAATTGTTAAAGGTACAAATCCATATGTTTGTTCTATATTACTTCTCAAAAGCTCTGTGGAGGAATAGATTCAGTGCATTTGAATAGTCCAGTAGAGCTGCTATGGCTAGTCTCCCACAAGAAATTTCAACTTATGCTAGAAGCTCTCAAATTGTCTGTGCGACATTGGGAGCCTGAATTTGATCGGTGGATTCATTAAACACTGAGATAGTTAAAGACATGGTTTCATAAAACTCAATTTCTAGAGGTTGAGGTAGCGTCACATCTTGATTATTGATGGAGACTCATTGGGTTAAACTCATATTCTCCTCCATATTAGGAGGGCTGTCTTTGCTGAAGTTATTCATGTGGAAGGTAAGTTTTCACCAGGAGCCTTAGAAGAAACAGGCAAGAAGCATCAGTTTGTAGTACTTCATCATCCTCTCTGAAGGTCAGGGACTTTGAAGGCTGTTTGATTATTAGTCAAACGTGGTTCCAGTGGAATCTCATAGGGACTGAGTTCCTTAAGGAAGCTTACCAATGGTAATTCGTTGTTGAGGCTACTATTCTTTTTTTTTTTTTAGTACTAGATGGTCCCAACCCAAGGGGGGGGGATTCATCGATGTTGAGGCTACTATTCTTGCTTCAAACAGGTAAGATCTTCTGTATAAGAATAGGCGAGATAATCACTAGTGAAAAATACCAGGGAATCTTAAGGTATCTTTTTATTAATCAAAATTTAGAAATATGTTTAGGCTGCCAAGATATTTGGGTTTGCCTAGGGGGAACTTGGCATGATAATTGGGAAAGAGTAGGGTAAGTAGACCTCTTTGACAATGTGGCAGGTGGCGTAGGCTTTCTTTAGATCTGAATTTTCTTTTTCCAGAGTGACCAATTCTGGGGACCTCTGAATGGCAAGATCTTCACCAGTTGACTCAGTGCCTTTGTTAGTAGAATTGTGGATCATTCCTAAATTTGAGGCTCCTTTCTACCATTTTATATTATTGTTTGTGTCATTATTAAAGCATATTGAATTGGTTGAACTTCTATGACCAAGTTGCACCTGGGTCATGTTTGTTTCACTCAGGTCCATCCAATTCTCATAATTCCTGACATATACCATTACCTACCCTATCATTAATGGTGCTACCATGTTGCCTGAAGCTTATTTTTTGCTTAAGCATCTAAAATGAAAACCGCAGTCTTCCTTGGCACACCAGTTCCATGATATCATTGTCCAACTGTTGCCAATTTTTAATGGCAAAAAAGATCAATCTGTCAAGGATTGAAATTTGATTAATTTAAACACCCTCTCCTACAATTAGGTCTTGATGAAATTTGACCTGCTACATTATAAATCAACTCCTATTCTTAAACAAAAATAGAATTTGGAGTATTGAATAAACAGTAAAAGGAATAATCCAATTTTATCTACCAGTTGAATATTTTGATGAAATTGTATTCCAAAGCCTGAATACTCAACCTGGATGCCCCAGGGCAATAAGATCATGACAATCAGGGCATTGAGGGATGAGAATGACCACTGCTTCACCATCATAATAGATGAGAAGTGAAAATCCTGATTGAGGAGGACCTGTCAAGGAAAGTGAAGCTCAGGAAGTTTCAGAGGGTAACGTTATAATAAAATAGTTTCTAAAGAGGGCAAAGTGTCCAATCTACATGAAGCCATGCCCCAGTTATCTCCATTATGTTTCCATATAATTTTTCATTAAGATGCATATCAAAATGATACAAATCATTAAGGAGAGAAGCCCCTGAGAGTTGAGGGAGTTTGGATAAGGGCTACAGTGGTTATTGAAAAAATAAGATGTGGTGGACTATGCATAATAGGTTGCAGAAAGGGTTCTGGTTTTTGTACAACAGGATGGTTAAACCAAAACCTTAACCTGTGTCTTGCCATCGTGATAGGTTTTAACCACAGTTTGATAATAAAATTTATTTATTTGAGGCAAGCTGACTGGGGGATGGACATTACCGAAATAGAGAAAGAATCGACATGAAACCTGAGCAGGGTCAACTCTGTCATAGAAAGTTTTTTCACCTCCGGATTGGGACTCAAATTTTTCTGGTTACGTCATGGGTAAGGTTTTCGTGTTACTATACCTACTAACCGCCAATAGTTTCCTTCAGCTGGCACCCCGATCAATGTGCGAAGGGCGGGAATTGAACCCGCAACCTTCAGGTTGGTAGCCGTACGCCCTACTGACTCGCCTTCCACCCCCAACAGTTTGATAATAAATGTCTTTAAAAATAGAGGAAGACTTAGGCAAAAACTCTCAAAATTTTATATAAAAATATCTGCTTATCTGATAAAAACAAAAGAAATTTCTCAGTTATTTTTTTAGTACTATATGGTCCCAACCTGAGGGGGGGATTCATCGATGTTTATTGAATTACGCCTGGGCTCCTAAGAGCCTGAGGCGAGGGAAGGGGAGGGAGGAGACATCGAGAAAGGGAGGAGGGTTTGCGCGCCAGAGCCGTGCTGCAGCGACAACTGAGCGGGGGAGGGTTGGCGACATAGTGCAGACCTTCAGGGCCATCTAAAGTGTACCTGAAAGTGGGTGATCATGTGTAGAAGGGTTCACACCTGCTGGTCAAAGGCAGCACGAAGGAAGGAGTTATGGATGGTCCAGATGGCTGTGGCATAGGCGAGGACACAGAGGGGTCGGTGGCAACCAGGCAATGTCTGCTCAAACATGAGGT